>NMRB01000061.1:522685-613215 GCA_002633025.1 Notospermus geniculatus
AAGGTCCAGGTTCTTATAACATGTTCTTATATTGAAAGCACTAGAACCTCAGTACTCAAGGTCCAGGTTCTTATAACATGTTCTTATATTGAAAGCACTAGAACCTCAGTATTCAAGGTCCACGTTCTTATAACATGTTCTTATATCATTCGAAGCATAGAACCTCAGATTCAAGGCCCAAGTTGTTCTTATATCATGCTCTTAATTTATATCAAAAGTACCTGTACCTCAGTATACAAGCCCAAGGTTCTCCGCAAGTCAACATTCACGTCCCCTGACTGCCACAGGAATGATTCATTGGCACATTTATCATTTTCGTTGACACCGAGATATGGCCCTCTCATACACTGCATTAAAAGCTCAACAAATATATGGTCTGTTTTATGATGGCTAAAACATGGATGAGGATTTTACTCTCTGATATCAGAAAAGAACTCTATGGAACTTCCCACCTCTGTCAGGAGGACACTTCTGTATTAAGGACACCAAAGGTCAATCACAAACACGTCATTTCTATTCACTTCGACCACTGTAATCAGGACACCTCTCAATCATGGACAACACCGATCAGTCCCGAATGTGTCCTTAACAGAGAGGTTAAACTGCATGTTTAGATTTTTTGCAGATGAGAAGATATTGTGAAATTTCAGAAAATATGTTACCTTGTTTCTTTAAGTGTCCCAGATCTCAATGCAACTGGGTTTAATGGGATTTTTTTGTACTGAGTATTCAATATTTTGCAGATGAGAGCGTTTGGTGAAACTTACAGCATATGTTACCCTGTTTCTTCACAAGCAGTCAAATTTCAATGCAAATGGATTTAATGAGCAATTTTTTTACCGTGTGTTCAATGATGAGATTATCATGTAAAAATTTCAAAACACTCCTGATAGATGTGTAATAGCCTTTGCTTTTCCTTCACAAGTTGGTGACAGCAGCGGTCCTAATTTCTTCAAAACACTTCTATTCTAATGAATAGATTCATGCGAGACTAGGGAGGCACCTCAATTCTCAGCAACTAATTTGCACCAACATTCAGCTTTATGCTTCTGAGCGCATACAAGCTGATTGTAAAAGTAGACAGATTTATTGCACGGTAGATTGTCAACAGTTAGTCACCGTGAAAGACTCCATTGGAGATGTCCTCTGATAAAAATCTCCAGCTTATCCCGGCTCATCGCGACTTTGTTGAAGAGGATTTCCCGTGGACTTAGTCCAATCGGGATGACAACCAACAGCTCTCATATTTATTAGAGATTTATCTCCATGGAAGGGGACATGGATTTTCACAATGACCGCGCCGGTAGGGGATTATGAGAGGAGTGGCCATTACGAGTAACCCGCAGGTCTGGTGACTAGCATCCCGCTCTCTTCACGTAACACTAGACGGAAACTCTCTCAGCCGCCGCAGGTTTGCCGATGTACCCAACATCGTTCAACGGCCTACGCAAATGACATGCATTCTCTCATATCTCATTTAAAACCCCTTCGGAAAAGGCAATTTAAATCTTCGGCACAGTAAGTAAATATCTGATATCCAAAAATATGTGAAACGAACAAGTTTCAGGCTCTTTCTCTCTGTCCTTCGCAAGGCAAGTTACTCTGATTGCCCCCGTCAAGTACTGCACAAATAACTGGTTTTGCACTCGGAAGAGATATTGGACCATATACCCGCATAATAAACGAACAGGCTGGGGATTTGGCCCCAGTTTGGTTCCGGAAATAACATTCATCGTTTTGACAGCTCCACAATCTTGATTTCCGAGGGATTCATTCTTCGAAACTCACGCATGCCTACATCTGGTAGGCAAATTCCTATTTCACAACCAATCACATGTACATCTGGTAGGCAAATTCCTATTTCACAACCAATCACATGTACATCTGGTAGGCAAATTCCTATTTCACAACCAATCACATGTACATCTGGTAGGCAAATTCCTATTTCACAACCAATCACATGTTTGTGTTTGCCTACCAGTGGATTTGCCATGTGCAAAACTCCGTAGAAACCACGATGGCTAGGGTTGGCCCTCAAAAGCAAAGGAGGGGTATGAGACACTTCTTGCCAAGCAGACATTACAATGTAAATCAGAAACTAATTACTAAGTCTGTCCGTCGTCACAAAGAAAACCGATCTCGAACATACAAGTACATCATTACAAAGAAGAGCACCGCACCCAATGGAAATACTAGCCCATAAACCATATAGAGACCTAAGTACACAGATCTTCTTTACATAGTTCCTTTATTCACCTCACATTTCATTTCCTGCTGTCATTCAGGCAGGATGAATGACGGCAAGCTTTAACTAATATCCTAGGAAAGTGCTGTGCCTGTTGATTCTCCGCCTTTTCCTAGACCGTCCTAATTGTCTTTTTTACGGTAAGGTGATAGATGTTCATGATCGCAGGGAACCTCGCGATTCAATCAAACAGCATACGGCAGACAGTAGGAGGCTGCGCCCAATGGTGACTCGACACTTGCACAGACGCATTCATCAGAAACTGCGGATGCAAATCATGTAATGTCTCGGTTCTTATCGGAATGAAGAACTCAGAAAATCTGCAGGTGTGCCTGATCTTTTAGTTTAACTCAAGGAGCCACGGTGGTGTAGTGGTTCGAGCCTCCGACTAGCGGTCAGATGGTCCCGGGTTCAAATCCCACTGGGCGTGAGACTTTGACAAGTCTCTTTGCCTCACTGGCCTCTCTCCACCCAGGTGTATGCCGATCGGAAATGCTCAGATTGTAGCGCTGAACGAGCAGCTCATGAGTTCTACTGAAAGGTTTCAGGATAGACTGGGGTAAGTGTAAAGTCGGATGACACCTCTACCGTTGTTGATATCAGACTATAAACCCAAACTTTAAACTTTAAACATTTGGCCCTGTCCACTTTGTCAAAAATACATGTATGCCATCAAAAATAGATAAGAGTCCTCTCTTATCTATTTTTGATGCCATTTAAATCAACATTGGCCTTGAATACTTAGAAATAAAATATGCGCACAAATGCAAACCCATCCTGAGAGCGTCAGTAATGCTGTGGGTTGGTTTAAGGAGGGTTGTGTTCCCATCGATCATTTCCTGGTGGTGCTAAGCACCAAACTGCCACAATAAGCACTTCACCATATGCCAGATCGCACCTTGCAATTAGTGCGACATTCCAAGTCAGCTGACAGCCCTGGAGCTTCATCACACATCGAAGCACAGCCCGAACACTGTACATGTATTGACTATAGAAAAGAAAGAGTTCATCACACGCAAGAACATCTTCTATCGGAAACAAAGAAGGAATTGAACGCTTGGAGTAACCACACACCGCAGTGTTCTAGAAGCTACGTGTAAATAAAATATCATTATCTTTCAATACAAACAAAGGCTTGTTCCATACCATGTGACGAGGAGGAAGAATGGAACAGTAGACAAACTGATTCACCTTTTCTATCACAGCAATTAAAAGGTCAACTCCCAGGATTCTATGCAGTGGCAATGACAACCGCAGGGCAGCTTAGACTTATCTATAATATTATATTCAGAATTTCTGAATATTCTTTACTCGGGGCTTCCGCGTTCATTAGCGACAGAATGGTATGACAGGAATCTCATGTTAGATGAACCACGTTGATACAGTCCGAACAGTTGATACATGGCTGATGCTTCGTTTATATCAGTAGATGCCTCGTTCATTTCAGTAAAAAGTGGTAAATTGAAAAAGAGATCTTTGTTGCAGTTGCAGTAATCAATATGATAAATGTGATAACCACAAAAATGACACCATCACACTGTTCCTGTACACTCAGAAATTACCAATATAGATCAACAGCGAAAGGAGTGGGACGTCTATTGTTAATTCAAGTGAGCCTTCATCCTTCATAGTTTCATTTTGGAAGCATTCTGAACTGTCTTCCACATTGTTACAGAGGAAGACCATCTGAGAAAACAGTATCCCTTAGACTCAGAAAGCCAGGCTTATTTGACCATTTTGAAGAGCTTCCCCCCGAAGGCTATGCTTTTACCCAATGTAGTGTTTCTTGCACAGAAGGATCTGTAGTCTACCATTGATGCAGAAAGTATGACATTCAGCCATTCTTTCAGAAAGTGCATGGTGTAGTATCCCATTCACCCCCAAAACCAGCAAACAGAAAGCCACATTTTGTCCACAACAGTCTACCGTTCAGACAGAATCCAAATGGGCCTTCTGTTGCAGTCCTTTCACCAATAGAAAGGCAAAGCTGTACCTCTGTCATAAAGCCACGTTCAGCTGCCTGCTGTACTCTTTCATACAAACAGAAAACCAATGTGTCACTTGTCTTCTTGGACAGAGTCTACCAATGTCTACCTCAAGTCAGTCAAACATGTTCAATTAGAGGAAATCCTATCATATTGACATCTGCACTTTAAATGGAAACAGAAATTGGATCTGTCGGTTCTCGAATCCCGTAAGTCACATTGCTACTGCTGGGGATAATTGTGAATGCTATTCACCCCAGGTAGAAATGTCAGCAACACGAAAGATACGCATTATGTATGTTGTCGCCAAACTACAACTTATGGTGGAAACAACAGAAACAATCAATGATAATAATGACCATTACTATAACTTGTGGATGAGTCAAATTGCTAATTGAGGATGCCAGTGTCAACAATGATGCCAAGACCTTATTCTTAACTTGAAGTACATGATTGTATAATGTAAATTTATGCAATGAAAGGTTGCAGAGTGTTTGTTGATAAAACCATGATAGTGAGTTAATGGAATTAGCATTCTGCAATTAATGCGACGGACTTTGCAGGCTAGTAAACATGTAATGATATCGTAGTATACGACATTACAAGTCTTTTTAGCCAAAAATTTCATAAGGCACAGGGTAGAAAAGGGGACTATAGAAGACAGGGATGTCACCCTGCTATGAATGGCAAATGTTGTGTGTGCATGAAAAATAGGCAGGACTTTGTCAACACCTGGGGAACAGGCAGGGCTTTGCTTAAACACGTACATGTATGGTGAGACGCTAGTTATCTCAAACCAAGAACACGAAAGTGGATCACCAGCTCAAACCAAGACCACAAAAGTGGATCGCCAGCTTCTAGTTCATTTATATGCTTGACGTAAGGGAGAACAGATGAAACTGTGCGTGATGCCCACAAACGTTGCCAACAAGTTCATTAGCAGGTCATAATTGATAAACATGGAAATCTTTTCAAAATCGCCAGTCTACTGCTGTGACATTCAAACATCCATCATTTCCAATTTCCCAAATCATTTTTTCATCAAGACTGGAGTGTAGTACTATTAGAATATGATCGATTAATTCCGTTCTCAGAACAGAACCATCAGCATTAACATGTACCGGACTTCAATACAGCACCAATAAATCTTACTTATTACTGCTAATAGCATTAGGCAGTGAAACCATCCAATAACCTGGTCTTTATCGATGGATAATTCAACTGGTTTTAAGACCCAAAGATAATTGCTAGTAGACATCTCCGAACCAGCGCATTGATGATATCCACGCTCTTGGATCAGGCCGTACACCCGTAGCGACGGATGATTATATCTTTGACAAGATCGGGTGTGAAGATGATGGAATGGAATGAGGGAAGACAGGTTGTCAGAGCTTCTCAAGGCTGCATTCCCAAGCTTTTCCCGCATGCTGGAGTTTCAAATCCCTTCTGGCAGAGTGTTGAAAGCCAAAACCAAGAAGTGGATCACCAATTGCACGAAAAGAGCTTGTTCATGTATCATCTAAGATCTAATGAGAGGAAGGGTAGATGTTTGACATTAGATATTCGAGCTCCTACAATGTAGATTCACCCTTCTGCTACATGACAACATCACAAAATATTGCCTGGAAAAGTTAATGAAATGGTCCATGGACCATGTGCTCACCTGGGGGAGTGTACCCGAAGAATGAACAACATGTGTCAAGTCAATGTTACAGGGAATCATCATACCAGGTGTAAGAACTTTCTTTGTGGTATATGTTCATATGATATGAACCTGACTGCGGTTTTCATGATGGACGACTGGTGGCCATATTTGAAGTACATTTTAGAGCTAAAATTTGGCGAACAGATAAAGGGTGTCTACATACATATTCATACCAAGTTACAACATTCTAGCTGCTGTTCTTCATGAGATTACAAGCCAAGCAAACAATCGAATCGGTCCGAAACTTGCTGTAATAGGTCATCTGACCTAGGGGTATATATGTACCAAGTTTCAGATCAACAGCCCCCACCGGTTACGAAACGCGCCCTGCTATTACGGACGACGACAGACGACGGACACTGCATCACCGTAAAAGCTCACCAGGAGAGCTAAAAATGTCATGTCTGGCATATTTGTACCCAAATCAACTTCTTTTCTTTACGTTAGCTAGAAGTCTGGCTACATGAAATGTTCGCAATCAGACAAAATGTCAATCCATAAGAAATATGATTTAGGAGTCCAACTTTCTATCCTATATTGATTGATTGACTGACAAGGGCTATTAGGAAGATGACAGAATTAGAAGATTCCGTGACTTGCAGGTGTAGCTTAAAGCAGGAGATCCGTTTAGTGACTGGAGAACCGGAAAGATGCTGGACCAAATCAGGAACTCATTAAGAATGTCATAATGATATAGTTGATAATTATGATGATTCAAAGGAAAGTGACCCTCTGATGACATTTCGTAGGAAGGCGGCTGTAGGATTGCCACGCATATAACACAACATGGACAAGGGAGAGGGCTCGTACACCGCTAGACACTACCGACAAAGGACTTGCAAAGAGAAGACGAGCATATTCCCGGATGGAGTGTCCAGCAAGCCCGTATCTCACCAGCCAACGAAGAAATGGTGACAGACTCCAATGTCAGCACCAACATTACCATTTTTTTTCACTTGATGCAAGTTGAAGACATTTTGCAGGTATTATAAAGAAACAGTTTTCGTTGAACTACATGTACACTAAGTTTACATAGATATCAAGTGGACGGTATACTTTCTTCAATACATTTGGGTGTGCATAACAGCGTTAAAGACACCTCTAATAACATGTTTTCTTGAAAAGAATATTTACTGACAATAGTACACGATATGAATATTTCAATTAATGTACTTTTATCCCAAGTGTAAGTAAACATTTGGTTGCAACTGTATAAACACAGCTGTACGGTGANAAAGTGACATCCGGGGCCTGGTCAATTTCCCACACAAAAGGCGTCCATTGCAGAGGACCTGGTTACGGATGCTGTCCTCTATCGTGTGATCCCCATTCTACATGTAACTCTATAGCTCATTCTATCGCTGGAAGGCAAATTAGGAGAACGACGAAATGGGAAGACACCTCTGCAACTACCTGTTCCCTAACCCACTCCCGAACATCTCGTAAGGGTATGAACCTACGTCACAATAATAATCAAGACCACAGGTGTTGGTCGGGGATAAGTAAGAACAAATTAATAGAATCATAAATAATTCAGCTCTTGCGAACGGTTCCATCATATTCCAAGGGCAGACCGAATCAGATCATTAATCAGAGTTCTGTATCATCCCTCTGTACACAGATATTATATTCATGCCTCGCTTGTGTCGATATTTTAGATAACATCTTGTAAATAATTCCCAGACTGAAGATACCGCGGACACTAAAATGAGATTGGGTATCAGTTTTGCATGTTTATAGCCTGATTACTGCTGTGAAGAAAGATTTGTGCTTTCATGTATGTGTTGCCACAAATGCAAGGAGCACTGAAGTGGGGTCAGAAAAGAGCTCAGGTAGGAACACACTGGAAAAAATATTTTCTTATTTTTTTCTTACTTTCTTGGTAGTGAGACAAGAAAATCTGTACTTTTTCTTGTGATTTTCTTGTCTCACTCCCAAGAAAGTAAGAAAATATTATATTTTTCCAGTGCAGATATTACCTTCAGGTAATGTACCAGTACCAGTTCAAATCCCAAAGGTGTTTCTGGATATTTTTTTAGAAGGCACCTCTCTCTGAATGCCCAATCTGTCGAGAGTACCATTTTTCATGATGATGGTAACCTGCAAGGCACCAGTACCTCATCGTACCCATGGGTAAGCCCCTTATTCAGGCGAATCATTAGCATTTTCCTGTTGCTCCTACCTCCCTCAGGCAAAGGAACTGACGTGATGAAGAATAATATGACAATGATGGGCAAAAAATATTGAATTAAGAACAGGGTGTCAAGTATGACATTATTAGCTTATAGGGAATATTGGATGATTTGTAATATAACACATGGGGAAATAAGAGCCCGAAGAGAAACCCAGCACCGCTGGAGAGGTGGAGTGTCTGTATGACAGGTGGGACTGTTGCGAAGGGATTTCAATTTCCTCACTTCGATTACATCCGCCAACGGCTATGGAATGGCAGAGGCAATTCACCTCATGCAAGTCCAGAGAATCCGGGACATTCACTGGGTGGAATAGAGATATTCTAGCATGAATGTTTCACCAGGAAAAAAAAGTTAAGGGATAGAGTACAAAATGTTTGTTCTTCACCAACCCTGATCATGTCTTGGTGCCTTCTGTACATGGATGGTCTATCTGGGATCATCTATTCTCTGATCATGCCATCTGTTGTATTGTGTATTACTTCAGTCCGCGGCAAGCTTTTGGCCCTGTAAAGCCCGTGTCACACTGTGGCGACCCAGGCGGGCGGATCCCCGCGAACTAGAATGAAATGGTCGATGGACCATGTACATACTTCTCTCTGTCATTACACTATTATGTCCAAAGGGGTGAGCATAAGGTCCATGGACCAGTTCATTCTAGTTCGCGGGGATTCGCCCGCCTAAGTCGCCACAGTGTGACCTGGGCTTAAGTACAGCCTCTGATGAAGGAACGCCATTCAAGGCCCACACGTGTACTGTGGCCTTATATGGGACCTTTTGTTTGCCGAAGAGATGAATCGAAGGGACATGGCCCTACCACTCATCTGAACGAGAAAAAATCCAGGGGCGACCGCCACGAAACTACATGTACGATAGCACTAACAGGGCCTAACAGAGAAATTCTCTAATGGTAAAAGCCATTGCATACCTCTCTGTTAGGCACTGTTAGGGCTATCGGAGTTTCGTGACGGCCCGCCCAGGACTTCCTCAAAATCCACCAGGCACTTCATAAATACCGGGACCTCCGTTCATTTGGCAAATAACTGTGAGACTTCACCCAGTACATTGCGAAGGGTTCTGTCTCTAGCATCAGAGGGTACTATTCACCTGATGGCCATGAAGGCTCACTGAATGATATTGTATTGCCAGTTACTTTTGTTCGCGGTTGAAACATGTTTTCAAGCAGAAAATATTGATTAAAAGACCAAAACTGATGGAACTTCTGGCACAAAAGCTCCAGCACCAAATGCTACATTCTGAGCATATCCCATATCAGCAGATTATCCGACTAATAAACTACAAGAACCATACAATTCTCTCTCAATCATTACTCCAGCGCCATCCAGAAAAAAACGCTTTTCCGCACTTGTACGTTTATGTCACAAGGGATATTGATAAGTCATGAAGAGACGTTTGAGAGACCTGGAACAGATAAAACCCATTTTAAGTTCTGATGTTCATTTTTGTCGATTTGAGCATCGCCCAAGGCAGGCTTTAAGGTCATTTTTATGATTGTCAGCATTACTGCCATAATTGATATCGGGAAGGGAAACATGTACCACATATTGATCTATCCTAAATATGAAGGTCTTAAAAAATAACCGTTTTGTTCAAGGTGCTATTAACTGCGACAATCATCTGAAACAAAGCTAGTTGAAGTCGATGATCAAGAAATTTCGAGAACTGATAGTGCCACTGCAGGCAACGATCATGGGGAACAGTGTAAGTACTTTTCAAAAGAACACAATCTGCAATAATACGCCCTTTGGTTCTTGCTCAGTAGGTTTTTTTCTATTGTGCATGTCTGCGTGTCATCAGGATATCTTACATAGAAACATCCATAATAGATTCACTGCCTTCCACCGTCAGTTACTTCGAGAGCTTAATGTGTCCCTTATATAGATTTCTCACCAAACATACTTCACGTAGCACTTGTAACTTCTACTCCTCGACTATGCCAAGGAGTAATGAACTTGTTAATTGGTGCTGAACATAATGCAATGTGAGTGCAAATTTGTGTTCCATGGCTATTTTCCTCCTCAATTTGCACCATGGTTACGTATCATCAGTAAACTACAACAGCATACATGTATATGCTTGTACTGTGTGGTGATGGATAAAAACAAGCATGGATGTCTTTCAATTGGTACAAAGATCATGAAGTGAGGCTTTCATACAGCGCTTTCCACTGTTATACAGTCTCAAAGCGCTTCACATTATCCCCCTATCCCTGTCTTTCAAGAAACCCCTTTGAGGGGAACTAAAGGAGCAGCTCATACAGCGCTTACTTGATCCATTCAGACTAGCTGAGATAACAAATTGGCGACTCGAGTGGCAATCGAACCTATTGCCTCTTGGTCACTGGTCTAACACACCAAGCTCTGCAGCACCATGCTGTAATCAACATTCAGCATGCAAGAGCTAGGTACCGTCAGATGTTAATGGGGATTTGGTTTTCAATTCGGACTACGACACTTAAATCCTGGCTGTGACATCTTGTACTCTTGATTGCTAATGGTAACCACGTAACTGAGGCATATCAAGATGTCTCAAGTACCAAAAGAATAAGTCTGATTGAATGGCTTTATGATTGTGCTGGCTCTAAATGAGTAAGAGAACTCAAAAGGTTGAATCCCTTTGATATTCATGTGGTCATAAAAATATTTGGTTACATAAAGAGAATGGTCTGTAGCCATTAAAGATAATGTATCATGGGTATTTTCGCGGGCCACGAAAATCATTGTTTATTTACATTTTGTTTGTTTATGTCCAGGCTTTCTTTGTCTTATGAATAATTTGTTGGTGGCACGCCCCTCTAGAAATTATCTTGATATCAAAAGTATTCAATTTGGTGGGTTGGCATGTCCCAAATAACACAATGTAACATATCATGTTTACAAACATTGAAAGTAAACAATGAAGTCGTGACACATTATCTTTAAGATTAATCAGGAATCGATTGTAGTGGTTTCGATGCATCAATCACGTGTAATCTTGAGAGTTTGACTTTAGCCAGAGCATCACACACGAGCTTCAAAAGATAGCTGGAAAGACCTGGGGCCGTTTGCACAAAAGCATACTAGGCGTAGTATCATTCTATCTCCTAGTTGGCTTCTAACTTCGTATACAAAACGCATACTAAGTTAGAAGCCAACTTGGAGATAGAATGATACTACGCCTAGTATGCTTTTGTGCAACCGGGCCCTGAACTCCAAATGCTATTGATGACAAGTTTATGTCCTGGCAGCAAGAGCTAACACCACGCCTCGAACATGTCGAATCCTATATGCCAGTTAAAGGGTAAACTACAGCCTGATCTTTGAAGACCATACACGACACTCTTATAAGCGCTCCAAATCCTGGATGAGCAAACTCTACAACCATTGAAATGCTACCTCATCCTTCCGCAGTTCTGAAGTCACATCTCGTGGTCTTCCTACCCTTTGTCAAGTGCAGAACCTGCACACCCGGCGGGTACAGACAAGACGAGGCATTGATCAGTTGAGTGAGTTGCAGAGTGAGATCACCCACGTTTGAAATCAGCTTGTTTGATCTCTTCTTCATTTGCACTTGAGTACCTCACAGTGTGTTTTATTCGTTCATGAAATAATGTGCAGGGTTGTTGCAGCAGCAGTAATTATTCCTTAAGCAGTCGAATACTAGCCATGAACAGATGGCCCCTCTCACACATTAAAATTTCTTCAATATCACGTGTTGCATTTAGGACTGGAGGGTACATGCAGTTGAATAGTGAACGTTCATTTTTGTCATCTTGACAATTATTATTCCCTTGAAGATTTTTCACAATATTCAATTCGGTTTCAGACAAATCAGAATCGAGGTTGACACTGTCAGTGGTGGAACTCTTTTTACTCTGAGGCTTTCTGATAAAACCCCTATTTGTGAAACAACCATGAAAAATACGGCCATGAGCTTCTCATTGGCATCTTCCTATTCTTACAAATCCAAAGCCAGTGGTGTTTTTTTTGGTGAGTAGCCAAACACATGGCTTTCCTTCTAAAAAGAAGAACAACAGCCCTGGAGAGAATCCATATCAGTCGCAAGGAGACCCCTACAGCTACTATTCCTAACCGACAGAGAGACAAGCCTACAGCAATATTGCATCACCTGGCTAGCCCCATTAACAGAAAACCATAGGGCAGTATGTCTATATCCCACAGTATTTACTGGAATCAGGGAAACCTTTACTGAGCCCGAGCATATGGATATAAGTTGTATCTCGGCAATTACAAAACTGATAATGGTTTCCAATGCTATAACGTTAAATGTTTCGTCATATTGGAAAAATTTCCATTATCTAAAAGAAAGCAATATAAATACCATCGTAACAAAAAAATATCAGAACTTGCACAATATCTCCACTTTGTTTGCCTCAACACACCACCGCTATCAAGGAGGCCTTCAGCTTCGTGCAGTCTTCCTGACAAAAGAAGTCCGACTGTGCTTTTATATTATGTAGGCCTACAACATCCTTTCTGTTATGTTTTGTTTCATGCTCACAACACAAAGCTGTTGAAGCTGTTTCGGTGATTGTTTGCACCTTTGATACCAGGAAAAATAGACAAGTAAGCTTGTCTATTTATGATACCATACATTAACCGCAATCGTTTGCGAGAACAACAGCATATTTCGAGATACTGAGAATCTCTTTTGTAAAAGCTACATGTAATGCAGTCCAGAATCCTCAGATAATCCACGGAGTTGTGTAGGATCTGTCTGCTACAAGTACATGGAATCCCAGTTTGTGTGAACGAAACGTGACAGACAAGCCTGTATACACCAACCTCTATCCCAGATCATGGTAAATAAATGAGCTACCATGTCCACTGGTGACAAGATATGTCACTTAAAGAGCCATGCTGAGGGAGCAACATTGATAGAATGTGATAAAAAGCAAGCAGCCAGGAAAGTACATTGTGGTATTCTGACAGATAGCAGAACTGGTTTTGGGTAGTTATTACCCCCGGAACGGAATAGTTATTTTTGCCGGAACGGAACAGAAATGAAAATGCGGAATGACCCAAAAACCGGAACGTGGAGCCAATTTAAATATCCCAACATGTTATAAATAGCAACAGAACACGTGATTGAAAGAGTTTTGTCAACGACGATTTTCCCTTCGGTTCTCCACCCCCTCTGCATTACGCACGTGTATAGTCAGCATTTTCAACGCGACTCCAGGTTTCACAAGTATGGTGGAGAACGGAAAGAGTGGTCGTCGTTGACCACTTAAGCCGCGGCGGTTATTTTAGTAATTTGGATGGTATGAAAAGTGCCGTTATTCGTCAAATCTATAAATTAAATCTTTTATTAATTCCATAATATATTTTCAAAAAGCTGAAAGCTCCATTGCCGATAATTTCACCGTTGTATACATCATTCTATGGTTTCGTTCCGGTTTTAGGGCCAATTTCACATTTTCAATTCTGTTCCGTTCCGTCAAAAATAACTATCCGGGGAAAATAACTACCCGCTGGTTTTGTACCGCCTGATCCAACTAGATAATCTGAGATATGACCGTGATATGACCAATGAATTATTTGCAGACATAAACAACCGTGATGTAACCAAGTTAGGCAGTGGCCAGTGTAGTGTTCGTGACTTTATTACGCAGTTCGGGTGTTTTGTAATAACAGAAGCCTGTCACATTAGCCACAAGGAGTTACATCTCATCCTGCTATTGGTAAAGAATGGTACCTTGTGACTGACACTGGCATCAGACCATTAGATAGCATCGCTGTCTACTTGTCATGCTTAGTGAAGTTCCAGTACGTTGATTTCGTAGGCGTTTGCTTGCCCCTAAAGTGCTTCAGGTATACCGTTATAGGTAAATTCTCCCAACCACACCTCAATCTACTTGGGCGTTCAAAGCAACTATATGGATGCTACCAACCACATTTTTTCAGTAAGCCATCATTATGGGCAGGGGTTCTTTATACCTTCACAGCAAGATGTGATATAGAGTCTCAATGATGTTCCAACTTCAAAGCAACCAGAATAACACTGATTCCTAACAACATTCCGGGTGTGAAAAAACCTCGTCACAAAGCTAAACAATTATGGCCCGGGTTTATGTACGATTTCAAAGATGTACCTTGACAACAGCCCTTTTTGTTATATGCCTGAGCAACCTTTGCATTCTTTTAGAAGAACCTTCAGTACTTGGAAAATTCCTCCACAGCCGGTAGCTTTGCAAATAGACAGTCATGGAGATGTAATTGAAATGTCAGGATATGTCATCACTTCGGAGCCAATGCTTCAGTTACATTCAGACTCACTAAGCCTGCTACCAAAATGTGACCCGTCACAGCAAAACTAGGCGTATGTCGCTCTTAGCTTGGCAGGGTGAGACCAAATGTTTGTCAGTTTCAATACTGTCTGTCTATTGTGAAATCTGAAACTATCTATTTCTTCCATTCTCTCCTGGTATCATCTTAGTTCGTTGAGGCTCACCTTCTGAGCGACATGCGCCTAGTTTTGCTGTGACGAGTCACAAGAATGTGAAAGTCGGAGTTCTGTTGCACGACACCTTTCTGCATCCATGTGTTTTAAAAGTCCACCAACAAGACAATTGGGAAGATCATTTTATCCTTTGCACCAAACAACCTGAATAGAAGGATTAGGATTGCCATGATATAAATGTTGGGGTTATTTCAGGTTTTTTTGACAGAGCATTTTGTTTTATGCGTCGCGGTCCACCCTATGCAAGCAACAAAATCGCAGAGGCTGGCATATTAAAATGCGATCCATGCGGTCATTCTGATATCGTAAACGTTTTATTTTTACTTTCTTGCAGCCAATCCTAGATTCCAACAGTATGTCAGCTTTCCTGCACTATTCACTTTTGTACACTTATCACCACCATTGAAATACTGTGGCCATGGTGACTTGCTCAACTGGAATGTCTATACATGCACAACGTAGCATATGTCATTGAATCTTTCATGATCGCGAACTTGTTGATTTCGTTCACAGCCGGCCGTAACCCTAGAAATAGAAGGGAGAAAGCATCTCCAAACTTGGTTCCAGACATGTCTTTTGGGTGCTGTTGGCAACGTTCCACAGGGACGTGTAACAACAGCCAATAAACATGTCTGGAATTGGGATTGCCGTCTCCTCCATTCCGTCTTCATAAAAGGCAATCCCCTCTGAATCCTCTTGGATCCAAGGGAAAGTACTATTGCTTGTTTGTCGCCACGAAAAAATTGACAATCCACGGAGAAGCATTTGTGTATTAGAAAGCACCGGTGCTTCTACACTGCCTCGGCATCGCATCCTCTCACTGAACTGTGAAAGGACTCTTGTATGCTCGACTTCAATGCAAACCAGTTCATCTCTGCACCAATTCACAGTGCCGAAAGGTTGGAGAAGTGCGCAATGATCCACACTTTTCTCTCAATTCCATTTAATGAGATGATATTCAACAGCGCAAAACAATATCCTATCATTGATGAAATCAATTACACCAACTCAACCGACGTTTTTGAACGTTTGAAATTCTCATATTTCATTTAAAAAATCCTGATGGAAAGGCAGTCCTAATGGGATTCGTTTTGCCTGGTAGTTTTGTGTTTATCAAGCAGATGTTGCAGGGCATGCGAGTGACAAATGGAATGGAATTATCAACAGCACCGTCTCCGACCAGATTATTCAGGGAATGCGATAAAAGGCCATGACAAATGCAATACACAGTTGCACGCAACATGGAATTATGAATGTGGCTGTGGCATGGTATTGGCATGACGGAGAGCCAGAAGAAAGGAGTGGTATTTGTACGCTGAAATCAAGGATGAATCACATGGGGACACGACTGACAATGAGGAATATGTGTCCGCTCAGATATACATTATGTACACACCGCATACAAAGAACATTACCATAGGCTTAGGCTGTCATGGCTGTAGGTTTGCACTTTCACGACTTTGCAGCAGCCACTTTTTATAACGTTTTGCTATCAGGTAAGGAACTGCAAGAACGACAAAGGATTTCTAAGGAGCACTCAATCTTGCCAGTGGCCCTCAGCTTCTTAGAGCCAAGTTTCAGACTATGTTGCCAAGTTCCCTTAATGGAATTAGTAAAGCTCTCTCAGGGATGATGTCTGATAAACTGATTTTTAAGACAGACTAGATGGAGTAATTTTTCATGCCCCCATCCTAAAGACCATTACGCCTTTCTTCTAGCACTCGCTTCACAAATGCCCTGACTGAATCAAAGATTTCTCCTATGGTCTCATTTCGCCCTAACAGATGAAAAAAAGGAGAAAATGAGCAATGGTTCAGCCGATGGCAATGGTCATTTGCAAAACAGCAAACCCTCGAGTGAAGGCCATCGTTATCCGATGGTAACAATTCTGGCCCCACAAGGGAAAATCTCATCTGACGTTGAAACGCGAGAATGAAAGGATTGTCTGTTTTATTGATGAGGATGGACGTTTTTGCTGGTAAGTGCATTATTGTGCTGTAGCATCAGAGTAAAGTGCTTCTGGATAAAAAGGACACCTAGTACGAATGAATGAATGAGAGCAACACATAAAATGTTGCATCCATACCGACAGGTTGAATTTTCAGGCAACCCCAATCCATACCTTATATTCTGGTATCGGTGTACTGGTAACAGTGAACCGACTGTGCAACCCATGAAATCTGACGATGAAAACTTTTTCGTTGCCTGAATATTGGGATATTTTTTTTCTTTGATCGCTTGGAGTCAAACAGAGTCTTTTGTCTAAGACTTTGTGGTCCGCTAAATTTGCATATGTTGCCCGAATAACGAAATAGAATTTCAAAGTATAATTCTCTAGAGCAGTCTAGAAAAGACTTGAAAGATTCACCATCCTCGATGTCTAATTGGGCCTTCCAAAACTTCTCCTCAGAGACGGTAACAGAAATTGCCTGGGGTGGTCCTTTGTCCAGGATACACCAAATCGATAGCAAACAAGAGAAGCTAATAAAGCTTCAAAGTATGGGCAAGACTCCACCAAGTGTACTGGACGATTGGGAGGAAGCGAGAATACACTGAGTCAATACCACCTGAGGTGAAATATTGACAGCAGCCTACTCACAGATTGAGAACAAACTGACTCCAGTCTGCTATAAACCATTGGAAATTGCATGGTCGAAGGAAGTTTGCTGGCTTACGAGATGGTGATGTCCTGAATATTCTAAGGCATGGTCGGGCAACCCTTTGTCATTCATGAGGGGCTAAAGTTGTTTGGGTTAATTCCTAACAAATGTAACCAATTTGTTGAAGGACATACTGAGGGGCCGGACTGATGAGCTTGCATATTGCCTTCACATTCATTTCCTCTTGGCAAACGAAGGTGGTAGATCTAATATGAAGTACATAAGTGGCACTATAGGACCACTCTTGGGGTCACTGACAACCACGCCTTGGAGATTGTAACTGTGTATTCACAACACACTAACTTTGCACTTAAGAATCTATACCATCAGACTTTCGAGTCGATGTTTGAATATCATTAACATTATCGTGTTTGCATAAGGAAAGTCACATTACTCCCTTGTTTTGTAATGACATTATTCTTTGAGTCAGAATAATATTTTTGGAACCTCAATCAAATCTATTGATTGATTTCACGACATTCGAAACACACATTAATCGTGCCTGTCGAGATTGTAGCCGCAAGTGAAAGCTACCTCACATGAAATCAAACAGGTGTTCCACAACATGCAACAGAGTGTAATGTAGCTCATCAGTGTTGAATTCATAGTGAGAGTGAAAATAGTTGATTTCACATTCTCATCAGGGTCTGGGGATTATCACAATAACAATCGAACAGTACTGCAGGAATTCTCTTGCTGAAGTGTAGTTGGTCACGCGAAAAAGTATCCTGTACTTCCTTAAAATGCTGCATGCACCTGAAAAGACATGTTTTTCTCTTCCTATACCTTGAGACTTTTTTATGGGCCTACAGTAACTTTCGTTCCTAGGATGTCTCAACAACATCTTTTACTGACAGGGGTCAGCAATTTTGTACCTGCTGGCCCTCAACCAAGTTCGTCTCTGCAACGTTCACCAATTCTTTGATGTTGATAGCGTACAATGTAATGATTATAATGGTAGTACCAAATGAGTACCCTTGTCTGTGCGGCCTCCATCCCTCCCCCACAAAACAGAGAAAAGCACGAAACGGGCGACTCTGAAGTACCCTACGTGACATCATATCACCACTTCGACAACATGAAACTGGAAACCCACCAAGCGACAGTATATGAGCATACGGTGTGGTGATCTCATCCACTACGGTGCAGAATAAACCAATCAAGAAGACATGTCTGTCACAACTTCAGACCATTAGTGAGTGTCACCAAAGACTCGATGGCACAACACTGCAATGAGTGGTTTTGATGTCTGCAGAGAGCATTCATTTCTCTAATGATTATGAATGACATGTTTTCCTTCATCCACATCAAGAACAGAAAGAGTTGTTTTCATTGCTTCATCATGCTCTCTTGTTTGTTCAGCGAAAGCAAATAGAAACGTTTTTCACAGCTTCATCAGATTGCTTTGTTTGTACAGCAAAAGCAAATAGAAATGCCAAAGACGGAAACATTTTGATATTTCAAAAGACTTTTGACACACTTTATGTTTTAAACTTGTGCTGACTGCTATAGGTAACAGAATTCTTTGACGATTTCCAACATTCTTTAGTACAAAGAAATATCATTTTCTTTATCTTGACTTCGGAGAACAGTTCTATGAGTACAGGGACTTCACGAAGTCTGGAAACATCTTTACATGTTGATCTTGGCGATTTTTTTACAAGTAGCTTAGAGAAGTAGAGAATATCTTCTTAACTCGTCACTGTGATTACTTCTATTTAGGAGACATCCCCTTGATATTAGGGTCATGTTCAGTTGAAATTCTTACAGAAGATGTTATTGCTTCATCCAGTACAATAACACAACTAAATGGTTAATCTCAACTGAATCATTATCCATAAAAAGCACCGATACCCAGGACCCAAGGCAAACTTCACACGCTTATAAGTGATGAAAAACACTATTAAGAGTTCCATTATCACTATCTCCTTGTCTCTAGGCAAGGCCATATGAGTTCCTTGCATGGACCCTTTGAAAAGGCCATCTCATTATAGTTGGCTTACAGAGCTTATGGGGTTTATAAGATTTCTATCACACAGAATTGCCAGGCCATGGTGCAGATTTGGTCTGCCTCACGACATTTAGCTAGCTACATATGTGTACATGTACATGCACATGTAATGTTGTGTACGTCTGCTCGTTATACATGTACGTATTATAAGATTTAGGTGGCTCTATCTCATCTAGAATACTTTTGAAGAAATCCAATGTGTAGATACTTACCTTTTGGACAGCACAACTGAAGGCCAAGACTGGTGACTGCTATGACTGCTTCTTAGGATGAGNGCATGCAGCACGTGTGGGGCAAGAATGATCAAAGAATCCCAAATAATTACCTTTCAGATCACTACAAACGTCGTCTGGCTGCACCAGTTCATTCTTGGCTAATACTTCGACATTCATCAACCGTTCGGAGGTTGATAAATCGTCATCCATCATGTCAATTTCGAAAATAACACGAGCAATGAACTGATGACTGCACACAAATCTTGCCGCCATTGTGTGGTCTCACTGCACAGTTTTGGCCATTACGAAACGCATCCGCAGTGCAACAAAATAGTTCTTTTCACACACGGTCAAATTTGTTATTCTGTCAAAGTTATGATTATAAAAAGTAGTTGTAATAATAACTACAAGTTATGGCTATGGAAAATAATGATTTTGCTGCGCAAATCAGTATGGAGAGGAAACATAGAAAAAAGTAGTCCATTTGCGCAACTGGCAGTCAAGGTCAAGGTCATTGGTAGGCCTACAAGCCCACGTTTTTTAATTTGAATTTGAATAGGCCTACTTAGGTCCCCTTTGGTTGTGCCTTGTCGAATAAGTGCAGAGGATAGGCAATGCATTGAAATTCATAGCCTATATCAAATCAATATAGGGCCTACTGAGACTGAGACTATATACCAAGCCAATTTCATAAACACCAGTTTTCGGTGTTGACTGCCCTTGACACCATTATTAGTTTCTGGTGTTGGGGCAAAAGCCGGGTACACCAGTTTTCGGTGTTCAAAGGGTCGACACCGTTATGAAACCAAAAAGTAGTGTCCACGGAAAGGAACACCAATTTTCGGTGTAAGGTTTTCGGTGTTGATTGGCCTTGACACTAATTTCGGGTGTTGGCAAAAGCGGGCTACACCAGTTTTTGGTGTTCAAGAGGGTCGACACCGTTATGAACACCGAAAAGTAGTGTCCTCGGAAAGGGAACACCGATTTTCGGTGTAAGGGTTACACCACTTTTTTTACTGTGTAGTTGGCTTACAGAGCTTATAGGGTTTATAGGATTTCTATCACACAAAATTGCCAGGCCATGGTACAGATTTGGTCTGCCTCACTACATTTGGCTAGGTACATGTACACCTACACGCGTAAATGGCCTCGACCGAGGACGTTGTTAAATTGCCATATAAACCAGGTCCTACAACTGTCCTCAGTTAGATAGCATGCTTAAATGTAGTATTAACCCAATACACTGACATTTAGAAATGGGTGGGTCCTCAGTTCACGTCCACTGTTGCGGGTAAAATTTCATGTGTGCGTCCACAGTTGATCGGTGAAAAAAACAATGTGGGAAATTAGGCCAACCAACCGAGGACATTTTCTAATTCACTCAGTAACACACACAGCGCAGTCTGTATGCGATTTTTCACATAAAAACGAGGACTTTGGAACCAAGGACGTCCTCGTTTGGAGGGAGGTCGCCTATATGAAGGAGTGTATTCATACAAATGTCCTCGGTGGAGGGCATCGACACACGCCTACGTAGAAGTGCACTTCTGTTGTGTACTTCTGTCGTTATACTTATTATAAGAGTTTGGTGGTTCTGTCTCATCTAAGAATACTTTTGAAGAAATCCAATGTGTAGATACTTACCTTTTGGACAGCACAACTGAAGGCCAAGACTGGTGACTGCTATGACTGCTTCTCAGGATGAGCCTGCGTTGGAAGACCCCTGATGGTTCTGACGGCCCTGGAAAGCTTGGCTGTGGCCTGAGCCGTGGTCCATGTGGTTGAGGCCCTGGGACACTCAGCTGGGGTGTCAGATGAAGACCCTGTCCATGCGCCCATAGGTGAGTTTTAGGTCTAATTTTCGCCGGAGATGATGCCATGATTGCAGGATACTGTACTCCAATTTCTTGACAATCTGATCCTTTTTTGTGGCTGATCACTCTTCAGATCAGAAAGTTTTTCTATCAAAATTCGTATCAACAGTATATCTATATCAGTACGACAACACTAATCCACAATTCCGAAGTGAGTGAAGTTAGTTACAAAAGCACAACACACGGTTACAGAAATATCGTAATGAAAATTGGGAACAAATGCAATCTTTATCCACAAACTTGAAGAATTTAGATGCTTTAATCACAAACGTTTGAAAACGTTCTCGTACACAATGTTTCAATTATGGATGAAGGCATAGGCCACGGTTACTATTTCAAAGTTGAATATGCCAGATCTAGATTCCACCGAAATCATAAATTCAATCCAATTGAAATTAGTAACAGACACCTTCCTCCACTTCCAAACATTCGAAATCACGTAGAATCTTGTGCAAGATGGGAATGAATGTCCATGTATATATTATGTACTTCCAAAATCAGCAAAAGACTTTGAAAGCAAGTTCTGTTAAATATATACAAACACCTGCAATTGCAAGGAATGGAAAAAATCAATGGCATTGCTGCCTGGTGAATCGATAAGTATCAATTAGGCCTGTGCCTCTACCTGAGTTGGATAAAAGCCGCCAGCAGATATTTATGGTGAGCCCACAATGACTGAATAGGCCTAAACCCAACCGACAATTCAGGTAACCTATTTGCAATGTTAAAAACTCCTATATTCTTGTTTTTATAAATGTGTAAAATGTTTTGAAAAACCTGGGGACGGAGGATCTCTTGTAAGCCTTCAATGTCCACCATAACACGTTGATGAAACAATCCTATGACTTACATGTACATGTACGTAGGCTTTCAGCCCTGTCATCAAAACAGTCAGTGCCATTGGCCCTTGACAAAAAGGCATCAGCTACACGTAGGTTCAGCCAGGTAAAAAGCCGTGTTTACCTGACATCCGTTATCCGTTATGCGATACGACGTTATCCGTCAAAGCATTTGCCCATGTACAGCGATCGAGATGAAAAACGGATAACGTCGTTCGTATAACGGATAACGGATGTCAGGTAAACACGGCTTATGGACAAAACCTTTGACGCCAAGTCAATGTGTCACTTGATGCAGAGTTGAATTGAACTTTGCAGCTCCTAGAGAAAGGTGTTTCTTCTATATTCATCGCTGTAACCAAACCCGAACCCTATTACCCCACTCTCCCACAAACTTGATAAGAGAGAGAAAATTGGATTTCTTCCATGATGTGACAGAAAGAAGAAATTGTTTCCAAGGTCATGGAGGTCACTGCCTGAAGCTTAACTCATCCAACAATATTGGAAAAGCATTATTCTGAAAAATTTCCAAGAAATGTTCCGACTCGAGAGTGTATTGAAGAATCATTAGTGCCTTGTCTTTGAGGCTGTTGGTTCTATGGCTGTTGATTGGATTCCCAGTGAGAGAGATTTTCAAAACAGCGGGGTTTTTAATGTCGATTCAGTTTTCTTCCATATCGTGTCTACTGATGTGATAGTGATACTTTCTCGATCAATCATTTTTTGGGAAAAATATCATCTGTACTTTCGTAATCACAGAAAAGCACAGATGTTTTTTTGAACAAAACAGTTCCTGGTGATAATAATGTTATTCGTCTTTTAATCCATGATGTTAACAATTTGGCACTAAGAAATTTCAGTTCGTGTCCCTTGAAACGGTTGAAAAAAATGCTTGATGAGGAAGTCAATCTCAGCTAAGGCTGTACAAACATTGTCCCTTGGCAACTCGAGAACCGAGTGCAACTGACAAAGTAAATTAATAAAGATATTAAACGCGATTAATATGGATACCAAATGATAATCTCACAAGACAGATTTTTTTCAGGATTTTAAAACAATCATATGAATTGACAGGTACATATAGGCCCTATTGGTTTTAGGTGAGATGCATTTTTTTCGAACCGTGTGTGGCAAAGATTGACAAAATACATTTTTAAATAGCTCAGATCCTTAATAAAAATGTAATGAACCACAAATATTTAGTAACTTATTTATTGAATTGAGAGTATGGTGGATCAGTTCGGGACTAAGCCTACACCTCCAACTACACCTACTACAAATCCAGACCACTTATCGGCTTTGCATTCTAGGCCTAGGGGAGTATAGCCCTATCCAAGATTTTAAGTGAGAAGAGAGGTTTCCTGTGGGCTGCATCCTACCTCCATTATGTACTTTATCCCTTGGAATATATGTACAAGCTGATGTGAAATTCCCCCCCCCATACATTCTACAAGAGTTCGTACAAAAAGAAACCTGTACCACAGCCGTCGTTGAGAAAGTTTGACATCCAAGGCTGAAAATGAGCCTCAATTAATACACCCTACACAGAGAAACACATTCACCTAAGACATAGAAGTACCTAATGTAGGCCTACAAAAAGTAAGAGAGTGATACGGACCTCCCCCCTCAGATCCTTTCGATGTAAAAGATACAATGGCCCGTCTTTTAGAATGCTCCTCAACATAAAGGAATTCCTCAAGGCTATTGTTCTCAACAGGAGAACAACAGCCTTGAGGAACTTCTTAACGTTGAGGAGCATTCTAAAATATGGGCCTACGATACAAACAAAGACCATTCAATCTTGAAGTCCCTACATTTCTATCATCCTGTCACTATATCTCGTTAAAAAGAAGATATACATTCACTTAACTTACATATACTGTCCTAAAATTGATAAATAGACAATATCTTATAAGACGTATCAAACTTTCAAGGTGATAGTTGAACTAGAATTCCTCATACTCCATCTATCACAGAGCAATTATCACTCTGGATACCTCTGAACTTTATAGTGGTACAACTGATAAATGAATAGGTGTAACTCCCTTTCCTATTTCACTGGCAATAATGGTTATCCTGCATTGAAATATCCATAAAATATGATCACGTATTTCCTACCATCGTCATTTGTCTCCTTCGAACACTTTAAATTGATTGGTAAACATGGTGTGAATTTCGCATCCACACGATGAAAGCAGAATGTACGGTGAAGCCACGGATCCATGCATCATGCAGGTAATGTGGTCGCCTATTGTGGAACGGTTACCAATAGACACGAGCACCATCTGGATGTGTCCGAGGGCTGTGCTACTGCGACATGGTTCCTATCAGTTTCTCCCCTCAAGGGAAATAATAGCTTTCTTACACATTCTGTTGAGCTTTGCATCATTTTGTATGTACATTTGTACAGTTCTCTTCCACAGTAGTGAGAAGACAATGTCAAATTAACACTTGTGGAGAATCAATGATTGTCGTCCATCAAATACGAAACAATGTCAGACACTGGACAACCTATCATCACTTGCGACCATGTATTTGGTCAGCAAGCGTATGACGTTACGATAGTACGGGGTATAAGAACATGGTGTCAGGATGGTAAGGGTATAAGAAGACATAGCATTAGGGCTCGATTTCACGGGTTGGTTCTAAACCTGGCACTGGCACGCTGGCACTGGCACTGGCACTGGTATCATATTATGGCCAGAAATCATGAAAAAAATGTATATATACGTAACAGTTGTTATTTTGGAAGATAATAGGGCCAAAAAGTTTAACATGGATCAATTTTGTTGAAAAAAAAATTAAAATTTTTTTCTAGTTTTTTAAGATTTTTCAACATAATTGATCCATGTTAAACTGGTTGGCCCTATTATCTTATTATCTTCCAAAATAATAACTGTTAGGAATATATACCATTTTTCATGCTTTCTGACCATAACATGATGCCAGTGGCAGTGCCAGTGCCAGCGTGCCAGTGCCAGGTTTAGAACCAACCCCGATTTCACCAGCATGTGGCGTCGGCGTTGGCGGTAGCGTCGGCGTCGGCATTCGAATCACTTCTATACTGAGTCCATTGACTGTTTCCACCGCAGTTTGACGCTGACGCGAAAGTGCGGTGAAACAGTCAATGGACTCAACATAGAAGTGATTCGAACGCTGACGCCGACGTTACCGCCAACGCCATATGCTGGTGGAAACGAGCCCTTAAGATAGAAAGATTGCAAAAAGAGTAAAGTGCCATTCTGTGGGCACAGCACTGGTATCGTGCCAGAATAAACGCGAAGGCTAATTTGAGTATGTTAAAAGGACAGTACAAATGTAGGTTTAGCAAACGTTTTGTATTTAGGTAAGAGTACTGGTAAGGCAAGAGTTGTGCCGGATCAAATCAGCATTGGAAGACCCTATTTATCATAAATGTACTATCAGAATACCACACCCATTGATGTATAGTGAAGTACATGGCCATGGGAGACTTTGCCATTCCATATGCACATCCAATTACCCTGACAGTCTTCATGTTAATGATATTTCCCTCACACAATTTGCCTTTCAGTAACAATGTTTGTCAACTGCAGGTCAATACCGGCTGCATCAACAGATGGAATTTCTCAATCTCCTTTAATAATTGATTTGTGGAAGGAAAAGCAGATCATTAAGGCAGGGAGCATGGAAATCTCAGTAAGATCATCGCTGCCAGCCATGTCTGTGAGGTAAACCCTAATAGGTGAGCTGGGAACCTAATAGGTTTTAGCCCACAGACATCCGAGTATGTGTGCTACCTAATCGCTTCGAGTTTTATGTCAGTGATTTAAAATCTCGCTGACATGATGTCAATGAGATGACCTCACTGACATGAAGTTTCACACTGTACTACCAGCTTCATTATTCAAAGGGTAAAGATGAGTTTCTTGTTGAGACAAAAAAGGACCTCTGAATGGATGAGGTATGATCAGTAACATTGGCATGTTGTCTTGCATTAGCAAGCAAATCGAAATATTCATGAAAATTTCTTTCGTTGTGCAAAGAAGTAAACAAAAAACAAGGTTTCGTGCAGAAGCGAGCGGAAATGGATTGAATATGGGGCTCTGGCAGCCATGTCGAACGTATGAAACCCAAAAACATTGAAAAAAGGTCCCTTCATCCAATCCCAAGATAAAGAAACGCTATTGATCAATGGCATTTGGCAGCAAATGGAGAATTTTAGTCCAGTTGGCAAACGTGGCAGTTATATGTGCAAGCCTTGTGGAACAGTCGTAATTTCATGTACTTCGAACACAACAAAGTCTCCGAACACAACTTAATGGGAAGGTAATAAGAAGATTGGTGCTTACGCTTACCAGTTCATGTATCTCATATTAATGAGACCATCTTCCAAGCAAAAGTAACCATTAAAGATCATTACCGTATACACTATTTGCAGCGGTTACCAAGGGAGGCAAGTAAAGTAAATGTTTTATGAAGGATCTAAGTCTGATGTAATCGTTCCTTATTAGATTTAGAGTAACAATAGCATTGCCTGCAGCAATCTAAGTAATGCCGCATCTTAATAAGGTTACAGTCGATAAACAGGGCTACAGGTGGTTCATCAGGCCTTGAGCTTATCTAGTTTATGCAGCACCTAGGCTACGTTACTTGGGAATTCATAATTCTGGATGGAATGCTTGGTCATCACACCATTGCTACCATGTCAACAAAAGAACCTGGGGCCGAAAAAATTGTCATACAAGGTAAAAGAATGTGGCCACTGATTCCATATTCCTATCTTTTCTGAGGCGATTTTTCTGAAGTATGTGAAGTGCACTCAAAGAAACTAAGTTTTTTCCTCCCAGTCACTAACTCTTTTCACTACTGACGCTCTTGGCCTGGGTGATGGCAGAGCAGCCAAGATAGGCCTACCTCCACTAAGGGTCACGCCCATGACTTTCATGTATTATTTTGGCAATCACAAGGGAAATCTGATTCACCATCTAAACCATTATCCCAGAGATTCCCCTTACCACAAGAAGCTACCTGAACCCTGCTAAAACCATCCAATTTATTGCTTTGAGGTACTAAAACATCTAGATCCAAGATACATACTCAACAAATACTGTGAGATTTTAATGGCTTAATACCGCTTTTATCAGCAAATGTCACACTGGGGTTGCTCACATTTCAATCAAGTGATATTTAATGCTAGGGTCTTTGAGGTCTTCAACTCTGAGATCATTAGAAGCCCTTCAGCTAAAGTGGAAGTCCAGACCACAAATGTCAGTATTAAGAGAGGAAGCATTCGGGACTGATTTCACCACTGATGGTACTTCCAGGATGTCATCTCATGTTACGTACTGGTAAGAAGGCCAAAGGTAGCAAAGCCATCTGATGACAAGAGTAAGCACTATTATTCGCATGATGCTTTCCAACGATACATGTACATGTAGTTGTGACTTCATTTTGAAGTACGTTTTAGTATGTGTCTGTTCATGCTGACTTTGAAGGCGTAACTACATGTAATATCGTACTTTTTTTGAAATTTTTTTATAATTCTCTATAGCGTGTATAATTCTGCATCACCCGGTAAAGAAAATCCCACCTGATACGGATGAACAACACATCCTCAAATGGATAGATGCTGAAGAAACGCCCTGAATGACATTTTCCAAAATGCATCAAGAGACGTTACGACATGAGGTCATTCAACTGCAATCTGCCTCATTGGTTTCCCTAGTTCCCTATTTTTGCGTCCAATTATACGGTACATATATACATTACACACGAGCAGATGGAAAAAAATGCAACATTCTTCACCAAGATAACACGATGGTCAAAGCGACTGCATGCTACAACACCTATGCCATCTATAAAGGGAAAACAAAATTATCAGAAATGCAGTTTCTCCACCCAATCAAGGCTGTTTGAACGAGACAGAAACAGCATGCGAGTTGACCAACACGACACAAGATGGCAATAAGAACAAGATCAGCAACTTAACGAAATAGAAAAGATCACAACCAGTTGGGAGTGAAGTGGCCACAGTTGACACCCTGAGAGGTGATGGACGACTCACTAGCGGTGGGGATGACATAGAGATGGCATCCAAAATTAGGTGCAACAACCTTTGGTGAACAGTGAAGATACGATGATGTCACTAATAATGTCATATTTGGCGCAGCCCTCGTTTTGATTTATTCATGTCCCAGGTTAAAGAGTAAACAGTCATGTTGTCTGCAATGACATTGACAAGCAAAGAAAGCAATGGATGGCGAGTCCTCTGTTTATGTTCTCTCTGGTACATGTACACTGTAGCTGTCCATCGTGTAAGCACAGGAAGATAGATAAACATGGGCTAAACCTCTGGATTGGAGATTCTGACGGGATGGCAAAGATTTTTTTCAATGATAGTCCGAAGTATTCACAATTTAGTATCCACAGACAGAATTCTTGAGAGTAGACTAACATAGTGTTAGTAGAGTGGAAACAGACATGAATGGGTTAATTGCACAACACATTCATACCATCTTTGCCTAACCTTTGTGACTGGCACGACACCGTGTCCTGTCCTTCACTCCTCCTGTGAAGATTCGGAAGTTAAAATAACCAAAAAGAAGACATGATTTCTCCAGTGATAAAGCAATCATCATTACCAACCTTGACAATCACCAACTATGTAACTCTGTGACTTACACATCTATATACATCATTCATTAAACGGAACCACATTCGAAGTTCACATCATGAAGTTTTCACTGGTACATGAACTCAAGACGAGACCTTTAGGGACCTTTTGCAAAAAATCCACGACAGAAATTTGGAGTCAACATTCTTCAAACAGAACACTCAATATGGCTGCCACTGCCGCCATCTTGGATTAATAACACCATTTCTTAATGACTCCAGACGTCACTCATTGCAGAACAAGTAATTTAAAATTGCTCTTGTGGTAGCCATCTTGAAAGAGCAATACACGTTTTGTTTTTCTCACATCTTAGTATTTTGATAAAAAGACAGCTTCACAATACACAAGGTCTGCACCAACAAGAGCTCGCCACGTGACATAGACTAGTACCAAATCCTACCACCTACGCGCTGCAGTCGTGGCCTGTTTGGTAGGGCCAGTATTGGCCGCAATTTTTGGAGGAATTCTGCCAGTGACGTCATTTGTAAATTTTTGTTCAATTCTCAATACGGCTGACGTACCGGAATGCAGTTAGAAGATGAAATCCATTTACCCAGGAAATCCACCAATCACGAAGGTGTTAAAAATAGAAAGATATCAACATAATAGTTCCTATACTTATCACTGTGCCAGCACCGGCCAACCAGATTCACGAGCGCAATAGGCACGAACGGTCCTACATGTAAGATATGCAAAAGTCCGATGTAAAATTGTTAGGACCGGGTACCAGTCTAGTTGTAGACTGGTCTTCTGCATCGTACCATGGTAAAAAGCATACTGTACGTTCAGTGTTCTGCCCCCTGGAATGTGCCATCGCTCGTGGCGAAGTCCCCTGAATCCTTCATCCCAGGGAAGCTAGCACAAAATGCATAACAAAACAACGGAGTAGATGGGAACGGATCTGGCATGTATACATTTTTGGCAGTAAGCATGCATTCTTGGTACGGTATTGTGTACCCAAATTTCTTGATAGCCCAGGTTTATTTGGCAAGCATGCGCGCCAAGCAGTTCACTTTTTCGTCCTTATTTAATTTTTTCCTGAATCATTCGGTAATTTTGTTCGGTGGATTTAGAGTTATTTTCAGTAAAAACAAAATGCCAAAAGAAAAACACGAGTCAGGGGAACCGAGGACCTGCCGTTTAGAAGGCTACGCTAGCCGATTGAGCTACCGAGACAGTAACAGCTTCGAGGGTTTCATTGGCTCCTGATGACCGGTCGTCATGTTGTTTGCTTGGCTTACCATCTAAGAGCAATTTCTGTGCATTCGGCAAGGATTTTCCTTGCCAAATAACTACTTCCTTCATGATTTGCCAGAGCTGAAACAATGACACCTTGCTGGGAAAATGTTGAAATACACAAAAATAACAAAAACCTGCACTGATCCGACCGTTTTATACCTACATTTAAGGCCAGAGGCCGTTACATATTTTCAAGATCTTTGTTACATGTTTTCAAGATCTTTGTTACATATTTTCAAGATCTTTGTTACATATTTTCAAGATCTTTGTTACATATTTTCAAGATCTTTGTTACATATTTTCAAGATCTTTGTTACATATTTTCAAGATCTTTGTTACATATTTTCACGATCTTTGTTACATATTTTCAAGATCTTTGTTACATATTTTCAATATCTTTTCAAACATCCGTTACAAAGCTTCATATACATGGCGGACCCCATAGTCTACTTTTCGAGATAAAATATGCAAATATGCTAGGAATATTGTATAATGCTCATTCAATAAACACGATGACATAGCATTTCTATCATACAGTCATATATTCTCTAGGCCTACACATGATCACTTATGGTCACTTGCAGGAAACAGTAATCTTGCAATCAGAGGTGCAAGAGGAAGGGCAACAAGCGTACCTAAGACACCTCCAAGGACGCCTCCAAGAATGCTACCAACAAAGGCACCAATAGGTCCTTCAAACATACCAACGAGTTCCCCAAGTAATGACCCTCCAACCATTAGACCACTTGTAAGTATGCCTTCAATACCACGTTGTGCAACACTTCTCTTCAACTCCTGTTTACTGAGTTTCCCATCTCTGTAGCTCCTATAAAATTGGTAGACATCATAGGCAAAGGTGCCCACCTCCCACAGTTCGACTATTACTGCACCCAACCAGTAAGAGCCCTCGGCTATCCTTTCGACAAACTCAGCCGCCGATAATTCGGCTGCATTTCTGACAGTTACCTTCGCTATGTCACTGACAACTTCAGACTCCACAATGTGTTTAAGCTTTCGTTTAAACCAACGTGTTTGCTGGCTTCTTTTGACCCCAACTTTACAAAACGTTGCAAGGTGTTCACAATTCTTTGTGAGAATACTGTACCCTTTCTCTCGAACCATACTTTTTGCCCGTGCGATAACAAGCTTTGGGGGATTGAACGCTTTCTCTTTGTCTGAGTAAACCATCAGATACATATCACCCGCTTCATCATTTAGATTTATAATACGTTCATAAACACGAGGTTGTTCACCAGGTTGTTTGCTTATATCAATCACCTTGGCTTTATTATCACGAAACGTTTCCACCACAATAGCATGGTGCCAAATACCCTCCGGTCGGTGCCAACTAATGTGGTCCCCTGGGCGAATCTTACTCGCCGCACTTGTTTTTTCGAGAAGTGTGCGCCTTGCCTTGACCTGATGAGCTGCGTCGTCAGTCTCATGGGTGACAGGAGAGTGACATAGATCGGCACCGTCGACTTTAATCTGGGAACGTTGAGACGTAAACCTTTTTCGAATATACTCCTTCTCGCACGTAATACATCGTACCCCTTGCAGTTCACCATCGTATAAATACTGTTGGAATTGGGAGATGACTCCGTTGCCGCATTCACACGAACCTTGAAGTCCAACTTGTTTTGGTTTTCTCCTAAATATACGTGTCTGCGGAAGGTGCTTCCTGCTATTTCTTTCCCATGCTGAGGTTGGGTCTGAGTCTGAAAACGAGAAGTCTTCATTAGGACAGGGTGTCGGTGACGCAGAGAACACCAAGAACCGCTGATTATGGGCCTACCTCACAATCACATTGCGTGTGGTCAAATCAACCTCGTCCCCAGGGGTATAGTTCGCTCGGACTACCTCACTAACCCCTGGCATCAGCTTTCGTTCGAAAACTAGGAACATTGGTCTAAGTATAGGTGGCAGCATAATTAATCTGAAATACTTACTCGTGCTTTTTAAAATTCTTTTTACAACAAATCATCAAACCTGGATAGGCCTATAGGTAACCTTTTGATTTGATCCAAAATATTTTGAAAATTTGTTTGGCTGGTGTTATTTGGCGAGCCGCTCTCTGTGCAACGATCCGTCATGCTCTTAGATAGCGAGCCGCTCTCTGAGCAGATTTGTGTTGCGCAGTTGCACAGCGAGCCGGATGGATATGCAGTGAACAAATTCAGCCTTGCTCAGCGAGCTGATGGGCGTCATTATATTCATGAGGAGGTGTTGGCGAGTGGCCCTCTCTGCTAGCACCACGGTTAAAAATGAATTAGTCGCGCGGCAGTAAAAAATGAAGCAACATCTACGAATAATTTCTAAATTACGAAAGTCCATATTTTAGCAGATTACATTTTTGTTTGGTGGATTTAGAGTATTTTCAGAAAAAGCCAAAAGAAAAAAAAACAGGAGAAAAAGGTTGCCCCAAGCGAGAGTCGAACCGGGGGCCTAGCGATTACTAGGCAAACGCTCTACCGACTGAGCTACCGAGCCAGCTGGGAGTATAGCGGTTTCATTGGCCAATGTTGAGCGGTGGTTACGACTATTCATTGTTTGCTTGCCATCNGTAAATCAAGTGAATTCTGCATCGTTAACTGATTGTTGGAATGTCTTCGATGATTTTCGAATCTGAGACTCTCCTAAAAGAAAATGAAACTGCATCAGAATCGTGGAATCCACAGGGGTTAGTAAAACGCGATGGAAATCGACATTGGCGACGGTTTCTACGCATTCAGAACCCGTTTTTCTTTCATCAAAGGCTCATGGGCCGTTGAAGTTCTCAACGCGTTCCGCTGGACGTTTGGAAGACAAAGCAAGGAGGCTGCGTCAAGATGTTGGAAGCAAGCCGTGGACGATGTTTGACTTTCTTGACATGGTCAAACAAAAAAAGATGAAAGCTACTGACATGGAATTAATGTCGATGTTCGTAAGGCAATGACTTCAGTTTTTATTCTTTGGACATGCATTATTATGATCATCACTCAGATATGTTATCATTTTAAGAGACGGGATCGTCTGGGACATAAATTGTTTGAAATTTAAATTAATGTTGTAAAGTACATGCAATGAGAGTGATGGCAGCAGCGCCGTCAGAGCAATGGAGTCTGCATTAAAAACCTGGGGCCCATATTCATAAATCATTAAGTACATGTATGTTTTAAACATACTTAAGTCAAACATACTTAAGTCAAACATACTTAAGTCAAAGTATGATACTGGGGCCCATACGCGGAACAGGCAACTAGGATCACCGTGCTCATGTGTGTCAGATGGTTGGCAAAGTCTTCGGGAACCCCCGATATATAACTCATATTTTTATATGAATAAACGGCTCCGTGATGTTTGATACCCAAGTGGATAACGGGCTGGTCATGACTCCGCAATTATTTCTCTGCGAGAGATCGATATCGATGAGATGGATGTGGCCATGAAGGTTGTTGTCGTAGCAGTGAGCCGTGCGACTGACTCTCTCCGTGCTTTTGAAGTTTAATTGCCCGTGTGGCATCCCTCTTTATCGGCACGGTGCGCTCATTCATCTTACTTGGCGTCCGTTCTGTTTTTCTACGCGAATGATCCAATAAAATCTCCATCTCTATTTCTGTCTGAGGGCCACGAAGAAGGTGTGGACCAAAGTAAACCTATTAATATCATTGATGTCAACGGCGGTTTAACTGTGCACAAAACGCACGAATCCACTGGAGTGGAAATGCCCATGCTTCATTCCTACTTCAGCGATTTTTTGAATCTTCCAGCGCTCCTTCAGCGGGCCTCATTCCTACTTCAGCGGTTTTGAATCTTCCAGCACTTCAGGCCTCATTCCTACTTCAGCGGTTTTGAATCTTCCAGCGCTCGTTCAGGCCTCATTCCTACTTCAGCGGTTTTGCGCTTTCCAGGGCGCGATTTAGAAAGCTGCGTAGACTTCAATTAGCTTTTTCACTTGGATGTACATGTAGGAGGTACATGTAATATGAATTCATGCACACAAACTGGCTGAAGTTGGTGACAAGCCTTCACAAGATGGCCAACAACCATTACGGTTCAGGAATTTCCCGCTTTTTTTGCTTTCCCTTGAATCACTTTATTCTTACTAGAAATAGTAGTCAAAAGCTGCGAAGGATAGTATAGTAAAAAGGTGAGATGGACTGCCAGAGCTGTACGTCAAAGAATCTCAGCAAAAGCCTTTATTATTGCAAAGGGATGGATAAAGCAGAAAGCGGCTATTTTCTCAATGGGACAAATTCCTTTACATGTATTGCTTCGGGACAATACAAGCTCAGTAGCCTACATGTACGGATATTGATACCACTTACATTAGTATCATTAGGAACGATTAGTAGCTCGGGAGAAAAACAAGGATTCCGATTACGAGCGAGTATATTTCCTTGTAGGGAATGCCCGGACAATTGGTACCGGTAATTGAATTCCTCTCAACGTTCAGTATGGCTTCAGGTAATTAGGTATGTGGACGGTTGAGTTGGGCCGCCATGATGGATCAAATCCCTGCTGGTGAGAAAGACCTGGTGAGAGTTGTCGCTGCAACTTTTCCAGTGCTCCCCTTTTCTCTCAGCATCTCCATACAAAAGACAGCTGCGGACACCACCGCTTTTCAATAGGGAAACATAGAGGAATCTGCCAGTCCCGTTTCGCAGTGGGAAAATGTCGGTTTCAGTACACAGACTGAGCTAGACCACTTTGAAGATTACAATCATGCAAGGTACGCCGTCCAAAGGATTTATGAGTCACCTAAGTTCAACCTGACTGTAAACACCATGTTCCACCAAAAATATTGAAGCCATTTTTTTCCTGATATGGCCCAGTATAAAAGGTTTCTAAAAAATGACATTTCGTCTGTGTTGCAATTAGTGGTGGGTTGGCCCTATTTAAGACCGCCACCACCTCACAGGTGGCGGTCTTCATTGGTTTTACTGAGTTTCTCTGAATGTCTGTGACCAACATTTGGTTTCCGAGCGATAACTTACGAAATAAGCGATATATGAGCTTGAGACTTACAGGATGTCGATATCAATCTAAAATACAGCTCAAGTTCGTTAACTGGCTCAATCCGTAATCGTTTGATGGGTATTTTTCGACTTTATCGCCCAAAAACAGCCCGCCGGTGTCGGTGTGGGAAATCCCCGCCAGTCCAATATAGAATCCAGTGCATCGTCATCGTTCCATTACCTGAGTTACCTTGGTTCAATGAGCCACCGCTAGGATTTGATGCAACCGCGATATGTGTTCTACATCGAAAGACCGGGTACCAGTCTATACCCGAGTAAAACACGTTCCACCCATCTTTACCGCTTCACTCCTGCGGCGCTACTGTCCGTTCAACCAACAGTGCTTTCCCGTCTCATCTACGCTCTCGAAATCATCAGAATAAAGACATCTGCGAAGGTAAATTTTGTTTAATACTGTTTAATTCGGAAGTTAACTTCTTTGCCGTCAATGTTAACCATAGGGAGTGATGTTTATTTGTATATTTTCTGTTAGATTTTTGGTGTTCTGCCGTCGGCGTGGTCAGACATCGACATGTCAGAATCAGATCTGTCTGACCCTCACCACCAGTCCAATGCATGCATAGGCCTACATGTACGGATGTCACTGAATCAGACAGGCCTACATTTCACAGCCCCTGGCATGCGTTAATCGTATCATATTGCACATTCGTTGGCGATGGTCAACATCATCACTGATCGTGTAGACGGCCTGAGAAGATTGTCACTGTGATCAAAGTGAAAGTGAAGAGTGCATGAAGTGAAGAGTGTCTGCAATGTAGGCTACTGTAACGTTAGTGTAGTGTCTACTTGGCTGTGTGTGTACATGATAATGTAGTTTACGTGCAGTGCACTGCTTTGCATACATGTATGCTAATAACAGTCATTCATTGTACCGGTAGGCCTAGGCCTGCTGTACTGCTGACTCTTTTTCCTGTGTCAAACCAAGTCACTTGACGGCCAAGCTAAAAATTACCACCGATAGCAGGGTTCCCGCGGCTCTTGAAAACCATTGAAAATCTTTGAATTTTCAAAGAGTGTTTTCCATGTCTGGAAAGTCATGGAATTATGTGATTTGCTTATAAAGTCTGTGAAAACCATGGAATTTTGACTTTTTGTGTATAAAAAAATTTGATTGCCCTTATTTCTGCGCTTAGCTAAAAAACTTTCCCGACTCCCGGCCTCAGGTGTCCGCCTGATGGCAGCGTGCTTCCCGTGCCTCATGCATCAACTAAACATTCTTATGGGCACAGCATCGCCACCACTACGGGATGATGCTTTGTTTGACCAAAACATGTCTTGGAATTTCAAAATTTTTGCCATGGAAAGTCATTGAAAGATCATGGAATTTTACTCAGGAAAAGGTGCAGGAACCCTGGATATAGGGGCGTACATACATGTAGGCATGGTAGATAGGCCTACTGCCAAGACATGCACATCTTCCTTTTCTCTTTTCAGCATGAAGATGAAAATAGCCAAAGTTTTCAAAAGAGAATGCACCCAAAAGATTCATCTTGCAACCTACTGCCATAGGACTTGATGTTGTTGGCTACAAACTACAAGAGATGTCTGCAGTCGACAACAGTCATGATGGAATCAGGAGCAGCGAGGGTTATGTCACAACATGAACATTAGTTAGATGATCTGTATTTTGTACAATTTGATAATGACAAAAATAAAACATGCCATTTTTTCCTTTCAATTCAATGCGCATCTTCTGTAGCCTATGTTAAATGTACCGGTATGTTAAAAGTTTATGATGACCTGATGTCGAACTCACGCTCAAGATTCCATGTCCACCGGAACTAGTGCAACGTCCTGACAGACTGGTTCCACACCAGCGCCTGGTTTCTCAACAAAATCTTTAGTTAAGATTATTTTCCCCAACTTACGATTTTTCAAGCAACCAGCCCAGAGCCTGCAAGTACCATACATGGATGCCACTGCCAACATAAGTACTCACTTCTATTGCTCATCACAACCATCCAGAACAATACCTCTCATTAACTGACTGTCGAAACCTCTGCTTTCCAGTGGCGGTCTTCAAATTGGCTGTAAAGCCAATTTCTAGTTCTGGCCTAGATTTACTGGCCTACAATGAGGAGAAGCAATGAGAAACAGGAACACCGTGGTAAGTAACACCTGCCGTAGAATCATCATCGCGGCAGTAAATCAAACGCTCTCTTCCACCTCGCCACGACCATGACTATTAGGATTACGTCGGACTGGACAGCCTTCATCCCATCCATTAATTACTTCCATGGCCTTACAGGAGGGGGTCTTGATGGGATGAAGGACGTGAAAATGGATGCTGCAGCCTACATTCTGCAAATTCTCAGGAGAAGGCGATACGCGTGACTCTTCAACAAAATCCAGCGGGGGATATGTTCGCTTGGAATTGTGTCGTTACCGAATGATCCAGCAACTGAAGTCCAAGATCTACATGTATAGGACGGAGGGGAAAGCAACAAAATTACGGTCATATAGAGTTACGGCTTCTTTAAGAATCAGGCCCAAGGGAGCATCAAACTGGACCTCCAGTCTGTAGACCGTGTTGAACCATGAGGTCGCATCTCTCAACGTCACATCCACCTTCACTCAATCGTCCACAAGTAGCTCTTAAATAAGAATTAAAACCATCCTTAAGTGTACGTTAACGCGCCACAACTCCCTCCTGAATCAATCAGTGCCGACTTATTGACCCATAGAATATTGCTCTAACCACATAAAACGGAAGCCTGTTCGATTTTTACTCCACTCTGCAGACACTTAGGAGTTATGAATGGTTCTCGTTATGGCAACAACAGTAATCGATGATGCTAAGGTTAGGTTCCCGGATAATTAGCCCGGGAAGTCATTTTACTCATCGCGGACTCTGGGTTAGAGGACGTTGTGTGTAGGGGAAGAAAACGTTCGAAGTGTAGACGTCTTCTCGATGAAGGTATTTGCAAGACAGGTACCATGCTGGATTTAGAGCCCAAGGAAGAGCTCCGACAACGCAATTCGGACGACTAAACTTGCATGGTTCCGAAGAGCTACCAGAAACACGTCTTCATTGGCACAGGCGGGCATGGTGATTGGCACACGCGGCATGGCGATTGCCTCATAATGGTTCTCGATCGAACCGGTAGGATGGATTAATTACTGAAATCGGTCGCGCCTGTAGTCCATAATCACGTGATCGCCGTTTCCAACGCGCCGGTTGGTCAACAAAAGAGCAATCAGTGTTTTTTCAAGCATTCAACGCGTTTTCATCGGCGGCTTTCCGGACGATCACGTCATTAGGAACAGGTGCTTTGTCAGTTTGACATCTACCGGTGGGATCCGGAACCAACCTGCAATTTGTCCTTAAGATTACCATAAAACGGAAACCTCCACGTATACGATTCGAGATATCACTTCTGCCGCTGCATCATCAATTCCGCCACAGTGAGGGACACGAGATATTGACAACCTTTTATGAACCTCACCGAACAAAGGATTAGCAAGCTATCAAAGACAGATACATGCCCCTTGAGATTGCATGCAAGAAATTGACAAAAAATCATCATTTGTCGGATATTGGTCAGAAACGGAATGAGCTTGTCCTTTGGGTTGATCAATGAGAGGTTCTGACCGTCAGCTCCTCAATATGAGACCGGAAGGTCCATGATGTTAAGGTTATGTTGGAAGGAGAGGAATGGCTTGAGCAAGACGGAAGGGGCAGCGGGCACTTCACAAGTATCGATTTTTACTTGCAAAGGAGCTGCTCATCGTGAGAGGTTTCTCGTGCCGAGTTTGTTCTCAAGTGTTGGCAAAGCAGCACCGTCGGTTTCCTCACAAACTGTCAGTGTTTCTGTGTGTCAGTATGTGCCTTTATTGTTTTGGAAACACAGGTAGATGGATCGACACGTTTCTCTGTATGTGCCCTATTGTCAAGTCGCAGCTTATTCCGTCAGATGTTATTAAGGGAACACTCACAGATGGGGAACACTCAAAAACACTACACCGGTACCAAAGACACAAACGACTCTCCATACTTTTCTTTCGTTGTGTTGCCTAAGAGAGCCAACTCTTTCGTCGCACCATTTGGTTCTTTAAGTGGCACCTTCATGGAAACGACTAAGCCAATCGAGCTCACGGCCTTTCGAGCGGATGTAGCTGCGTACCGAATGAAAGTGGGCCATCTACTTCCCTACTTCAAATAATTCTAATGCAGCCTTAGAACTGTCCCTGAATGAGTAAAAGATACTACCCTCACAAGCTTACATACATCTCTTCATGGGAGCGAAAATCACTGAAGAACCGCCCAACGGTAAAAAGTGATTTATTCAGCTTTAAGTACTTCAAGCAACTTTCATGACCTTTGAAGTGCGTGCGAAAAATAAGTCCGTTATTGTTGTAATCCTGCTGTAATGTCAACTTGACGGTTCAGCTCAAAGCTGGAGACGATGTACATTTATGTCGTCATAGGCAATACTGAATAGAAACAGGATTCAACAGCTACTGCCCGTTAATCTGGTTTTTCAATTTCATCTCTTGCGTTGGCGGGTGTAATGTACAATGTACGTCACATGTATGCAAAGTTACATGGAAATGTAGGGATGAGATGGAGACCTTTGAGCTGTGTGATCTTTTTTTTTATGCCAACAAAAATCATGGATTTGGAGTGCATTTCGACTCTGGTACGTGCAGACAAAGTAAGTGACAGTAAAGTGATTGAAATCAACAAGATGGGCAAAAAATCAGGGCTGGGTTGTTCGAAAGTACCGTTATCTCTAACGTGGCGTTAACTCTATCTTGGCGTTAGCGCTAAAAGGGTTTAACCAAAGCTAACGCCACGTTAGAGATAACATTACTTTGGAACAACCCGCCCCTGAGCTGTATAGGATTATCTGGTTTATACGGCTATCAGAGTGGCGCAATGGAAACATCAGCGCTTGTCACCTCTGAGTCTGAGGTTCGGGGTTGGATCCCCGGTCGGACCTGCTCCTTCAGCCTCGTTCCCAGTCATCGCGCTCCTGCGCATCTCACAGCGTGGGATTCTCGTCTGCTGCTACAGACTGATCTGCAGACTCAATTGATGCATTTTGTATTTATATCCAGAGGGGAAATTTTTAAATTCGGGAATGTCACCGGTCTCATTATCAGATTATAAAAAACTGTGACCTTGAAATTACATTCAAGTTAACGACAATTAGCAAAGTTAATATTGGGCAATTAACAGACTATCATTAGACAGTCTCATCATTATGTGTCCCGTGGGAGTGAACTGAGATAAGGCAAGTATCGTTTTAAATGCAAATCGCGATACATGATCGAATTGCTCTGTAGGTTGAAATATCAAACATACTCAAATGTCACTCGTATAAGGTTAGTTCTTTAAATTCTGACTTGCATCATTACCTACCCACCCCTTCTAGCTTTTGCAGCAACGCTTGCTACAAAGCAAGCCGCAGCCCTATCTGTCATCAGTAAACAAAGTTGAAATATATATAACCTTCACTTTTATCATCTCTTTTTCCGTACCACGCGCCCCTATCCGTCATCAGCAATTTATTTCCTGGGAGTACCGGTATCGAAACAGAAACTCAGAAATCCGTACCTGTACACCACTGCGACTCTCCAGTTTAGGACAAGGATATCAAAGCAAGTAGGGTTCTGATGCAGTTCCGTCAGGACGGATGTCAGAGCGGACCAAGACTTAATCCGTATTGTTATCACGAACCACTAAATGAATGACCAATATCAATGGGAAAATTCAATTAGTGAATGTAATGAGATTGACATAAGATCCGCGGACGGGAGAAATTTGGAACCTCCGGTGACAGGCTCATTACATCACCATCCAGACATCAACAAAGGGAAAAACACCAGATGACAGGCGAGACATGGTAAACATGCAATGATGATCCAGTTGGCGTAAATGGATTTCTTCAAGAGATATCAAAAATATAGGTTTTCGGCAACTGACCGTGTCGTCAGCTGCAACCAGCCGGCGCCTTTTTATGGTTTTAGCTCGAATTCCTTCTCGAGATCAATCGTTTTAAGTCTCCATAAAAAATGAGGGTCAGGCCCCGGGTTTTTTATGTTAACGCCACTTGTTTAGTTAGCAAATACACGCTGAAGGAGTACACGCTTCAAAGTAGGCGAGAAATGTTCCATCGGATGGACGGTAATGCGATCAATCGACTACGTTTTATTCACTTCAGACGTTGTAAAAAGCCCTTATCTTTTGCCTTTCTTTAGAAGAGGTGTTTCATCTGGCCGTAATCAACGGCCCAGGAAATCATCGCACCATCCTATACGTTCGATGAAAAGAAAATGGCATAATCTCTGCTTGAAGCGTCAAGGCATTTCCCTGTCTTGTAAAAAAACAACCTACATTGTAGAAAGGCACTAAGGCCAGTAGCCAGAATGTGTACGTGTAGTTTCATGAGTAGACAACTGTATGCTATGGGTATGAGGTAACAATCGGTATATCTTTTCTAGTGGCTCAGCAACAGGTGTTGCTTCTCATTCTTCGCTATTCGAGAGATCGACGGGAGGCTGACAGTGGATGGGATGAATCGGTATCCGGAGGGCCATAGGTCGAGTTCACCCAATTTTTTTCCGTCCAAATGACAACTCCGTCGATAGTCGAACTACTAATGCCATGAAACTCAGAGGGGAGTGTCATGTAGGATGTAAAGTGTAAAATACACTGGCTTACGTCTCCATCGACAGAAGATGAAGGCAAGGATTAACGAACTCTCCTAAAGTAACGACCGTAGGTACAAACGGACGCACCTACATTGATAATTCTTCGAAAGCGTCGCCAGATCCACTTTGACAAGTTTGTAGTGGAAAAACAGATGTTATTAGATAAAGCTTATGTCAGCATTGGATGCATAGTAAAAAAGAATGAAATATTTATCGAGGAAACTAACAGGTGAACTTCTCACAGGCACTCGGTAGACACCGTGTATCACGTCCACCCCGCGAGGGCCATTCGTACGCGTATTGACAGCGGATATTCAACCCGGGTAGAAAAGAAAAACACGAAATAAATCCGCTTTCAGCCCGTTTCTAAGGTGACTGTCTCTTCTGATAGACAGGACAAATTCGACATTTATGTCAAAGGCATAGACATGAAATCATCATCGTCATTCTGACGATGTGTACACAGTCGGCGAAAGGGCCACATTGTCTTGTCCACATTGCCGGGAGACGCAGTTAAATCAGACGCCATTTTGTTGCTATGCGGCAATAGACACAATGTTGCCACATAATGGCCTATTCAATGAGCTTCAAAGTAACAAAAAAAAAATAAAATAAAGAATCTGTAGGAAGTGCGGTATTTCTGCATATCCGTTTGGAAGGCTGATGTATACCACCATAAAGGAATCATTCCTTTATGATACCACTAGTCATTTATGAAAACTTTATACCGCTTTCCACATGCACACCATCACAGTCTCAAAACGCGACTCATGATATCCCCTTTTTTGTACTTTCAAAACTGTGCAATTTTATTGCCCCCTCCCAGTGGTGCAGTAGGACGCGGAGTCAGTTAGGCATATCTGAATAAATATCACTTAGGCCACGATCACCCTATCATAAAACTACTTGTGTCTAAGGCCCGGTTGCACCAGTCATACTTAAGGTCGACTTTGTGCTCAAGCTAACCTCAAAGTCGTTGTCAACCTCAAATTGTAATGGCAAATCATAGTTGAGGCCAACCTCAACCTTACCTTTGAGCATAGCTGGTGCAACCGGGCCTAAGTGTGACACTACCCAGATAGCAACGATCGGTGGCCCACCGGTGGCAGAAGAGTGGGAAATCAGCGCACCAGCGGCCAGCAACGGTCTTTGGTGGCCCACCGTCGGGCCACTGGCGGCAAATGGACTAGAGGGGTATCGGTGGCAGCCACCAGTGGGCCACCGGTGGCAGATGAGGGGCAAATCAGGGGCCACCCACTGGTGGCACATCGGCGACAGCCACCAGTGGGCCACCGGTGGCAGAAGAGAGGCCACTGGAACAGCGGGATATCGGCGACAGCCACCAGTGGGCCACCGGTGGTGAATTGGTGGCAAACATATATCTTTTTCCTTTTACAAATTTTACAAAAAAATTGAATTTCTCAACCGATTCTTAAGCAACTTACTCCTTTTTACAATTATAAATCATCGCAAGTCAAACAAAGTTTTTACCGGTGGGCCACCAGTGGCCCACTGGCGGGCCACCAGTTCGACCTGGTGAGATTACAATTATGTTCTAATTCGCAATAATTTAATACAGAACCGATTACTCACGAAAGCAAACATATAAGAATGTTGATAAACTATGGTTTGAAATCTGAGACACAAATTTTAGGTTGCGGTTGTTTCTCTTTCAGAATTATAGTGCATAACATTGGTTTTATCTAAACCATAGACCATAATTTTTGCTGTGCATTGGTATACCCCATCCAACTGAACTCCACGTCTAACGCTTCTCGGCCTATTGGCTAAGATGAAAGTTTGATATTTAAGAGGTGCGGACTCTGCCTCGTGGTGAATCTGCCCTTTCCCTTGTGCCGACTTGGCTCAAGCAAGGCGGGGGAGTTGTACAGGAAGAAATTGCAAATTAAACAATCAGGACCGATATGGCTCTAGCTACACGTGTTGAACTGCCACCAGTGGCCCACTAATTCGCCCACAAGGTGCCCCCGAGATCACATCAATTTCCCTCTGCTGAGCCACTCATTTCCCCCCAGTGGCCCACCGGTGGGGAGGTTTGCATTACCACCGGTGGGCCACCAGCGACAGCCACCGGCGGGCCTCCGGTACTGCATCCAGTGGGCCACCGGTGGCCCACTGGAAATTGTTATCTGGGTATCCATTGTCCAACACAAAAGATAAGTACGTATCACACTTTGTTATGAAATGAACCTAGGGGTCGTATGCACAAAACATCTTAAGTGTAAAGGGCCCATATTCATAAGTGTGACACTTATCCTTTGTTCAACACAAAAGATAAGTACCACACTTTGACTTAAGTATGTTTATGAATATGGACCCAGTACTCTTAGTTTTGTGACACTGTATGTGGCATTTGCACAGAAGCTGTCAACTCGACTATACGTCCTCTAAGCTGTGGGTGTCATTGGGGAAGTTTTGTAATCCCAGTCACTTAGTTTACTGACATGCTCGTTGCTGCGAGTGGACAAAAGCAGGATCTCATAGCTGAGTAGGCTAATCCTCGATCCAAAACAATTTCTTCCAGTGAAATGCAGACCTACAGAGAGAGTACACATTATGGATTTCCAGTGTTAAAGGCTCCCGAGCCCAGTATCAGGTTGCACTCTTCTTTACAGTCGATAGATAACGGGTTTATCACCTCATTTTCAAGTCCATCCATTCCCAGATATTTAAAGAGATACAATGTCGTATGATTACTGCCAAGCTCCAATGTCACAGAACCGCTATAGACGCTCTACAAGTTCAAGTACTGAATCACGTGCGTGCACCCGGCAGTCAGGCGCTGTGAAAATTGAATCTGTCAGCTAGTGTGATAGAATCGATGATGTCCAATTTTGGGTGTTGATGTACAAGATTCAAGTTGCGTGGACGAGACGTGAGGGAGCACCAGAGGTCGCCTATTACAACGGCGAGTGCTTTTCAAGGTTCAATCCACCATCCTGAAGTACATTTTGTGAGAATCATGCTCCATTCCCTAGGCCTACATGTACATCCAAGGCGTGTTCGACGTCGAAAGTGACGTCCTAAACCTGCTACAGCGGTCCCCTAAGCTCGTTTTTCGATTTCAAGAGGCCTTCAGTTCATTCCGAATGCAACTTCGTATACAGTGGTGTGCAAACATATTAGAACACTTGCCATGAACTGGAAAACAAAGTATTATTTCAATGAAATGACCCCAATGTAGCCATGAAACCATCGTTTCTTTCATTAATGGAACCTTCAACCATAATGATATTGTATTATCAATGCCAGAGACACCTGCATGATACGTTTGTCAATTTCTGGGGAACATACTGCATTTTGGAAATGTTGAATAACTCTAAGGAAACTCTCTGGAATGAGCTTCTGAGAGCGTGGAATAACACTGGGGTTGAAACTCTTAGAAAATACATAGACACAATGCCAGAAAGATGCGCTGCTGTGACTGCTGCCATGTTGGGGCCATACTAAGTATTAGAGTAAAATGTAAAAAAGGACTGGACTGATAAATTCGTAGGTGAAAGAATCTCAGTACCTTTGCCTTTACCATTTGCAATGGCGGGAAAGTGAAATCCAGGCTCTGGGACCAAATAAAACATCAGTTTCTTAAGATTTGCCAAGTGTTCTAATATTTTTGCACACTACTGTATGTATTCAAGAGCTGACAGACAATTCAACTAGAGACAAAGGCCTGTAGGCACGGGAAACCGCTGTTACAGGCGTGGAAACGAGCCTTGACAGTTTTGTATTAAAAAATCTATGACATGGATTGAAGACGACTGAACGTACCGGACAACCTGTCCCGCCAACGACACCATTAAATCCAGCTTAATCATGACCTTATCTGAGAAGCCTGATAAATGGGAGATAAATAATAAATCCTCTTCTATACGGAACTCATAATAATAAAGGGGAATTTCTGAACGGATGGCTTGGGTGATGCCTAAGTGATGCGTTCATGATGGGTTGGAGGACAATGAATGAGGATGGCAAGGATACGGGGCGTTGCGTTGGAGACCTTGCGTGTTTTATCAAAAAGGAACCAAGGCTGCATGGGGAGCAAAAGAGCAAGGAAAACATTGAAGAAGCTACTTTACACTGGGAAATTTCGATAAATGAAGCCCACTTCAATCATAGGTTGATTCTTCAAGGGACAACCGTGAACTTGAATGACGGGCTCGGCGTCTAAGGCCGCCTCTTAATCAATTCCTTTAGTGCGTAGAAGAAAAACTTAGTAGCGTAAAATTCGATTGCCTTCCAGTAAATTGGTTCAGTGTAAGTGAATGGGTGATGGTTTTGAAGTAACACATCCCTAGAGCAATGACGAAATCAGTCGATGAAGACCATGAAGACAAGATGTTACAATCATCTTTTTTCGGTCAAGACAGGAATTGCTACTCTGAAGCCTGTCCCATTCCCCGATGATTATCGCATATGAGGAGCGACTTCACGGCAGATCCAAAGAGTCTACGATAGCACGTTGTTTTCTTTAGCAAAGCACGTAATCTGTATAAATCGAACAGTAGAGGCGGACACTGTTCCCATGGGGGATATTTCCCTTTACACTCCTGGTATATCCGCTTCTCAGGTAACTGCGTTGGCTGAGAGTCTGTAGCTTTTAATCACTCTGTATTGTGATATTGCCATTGCTGTCACGTGGGAAATCAACTGAAATACAAGCTGATCGAGAAAAAGATGATATCCTAAAAGGGTCAGTGCGGGACAACTTCGCAAAATGTCCATCCTTTAATTGCCTGACCGTCCGACATCCTACACTGTCACTGGCCGTTCAGTGATTAGGTAACTTTGTAGCACAGAGCTGATGGCCACACAAAGAATACAGCCACAGTTCTTTGCAATTACATGTATTCTTGAATTCTTTCGATGACACATGGTGAACGGAAGCCTATGATTAACCAGAAGAGTTTACATGTAGATGAATATGAAGTAACGTATTAGTAATTAAATTTCCACTTTCACAAGGTAGAAATTTGGTACCAATAAATCAATTAATCACTGACATCTGAATTCAAACTTATACCACTGAGCAGTCACGACGTGCAAATTTTACTTAGATATAAATGTAATAGGATAAAACCTTCTTTTCTTACTTGCACAATTCATCTCCCCATCCCTCATAACCATCGCTCATCGACTATCACCTCAATCCTAGACGATAAATGTATTTCCATAAGACAGATGTGTCTAATTTAATAAAGTGAGGATTAAACACCCTCAATTAACGGTCGGAGAAAAGCCATCTCGATCGTTATTATGAAAATGAACGTCGTGTTACATTGATATATCGACGGATCAAGCATCAATCTGTCTAAGACACTCTTTTATCATCATTGTTATGATTATTATCGGATCTTGAGTTTCTCGGTTGGATGGTCTACATGTAGTTCGACGCTGGGGTAGACAATCAAATAGAAGACACTTAGTCGAGGAGAGAAGATGGAGATGCGGCATTTGGGTACTTTTAGTAAAGGAATGGCCTAGACACCAAGACACCCGCCATCATGGCCATGGGATGTACTCGCATATCCTACAGGTACTCTGCCGTACCAACCAAGTTTGGTGTAGAGGATTGTCAGCCCGGTGGAGCAGCGATCAATTGGGGGCCTTATCCTCAGAACAAGCTGCTGGTCTCCAACCAGCAGCTGCTAGATCGTCATGGACACAGCTACTACAGACAGGGAGGATGAACGTCAAGACTCTTGATCCAGAACCAGTAAATAGAATGACATAGAAGCATCTTAAGATTCCGAAGTTACCACTGCCACGCAACTTGAGACGTCGGGTGTGATACCAGTGGCCGCAGACAATTTTTAAGAAGTCCAGCCGAAAGTTTCTTGACCACAACCACCTACTGGAGCCACGGTGGTGTAGTGGATCGGGCCTTCGACTAGCGGTCCGAGGGTCCAGGTGTACGTTTTTCAGTGTGCCCATTTTTCTGTGTGATTCCCATTGTTCGGAACACACTGGGTAACAGACTGGCTGTTTCTCTGTGTGTCGCCCATTGTCAAGTCGCGGCTTATTGCGTCAATCTATTGTAATGTCACACTGGCACACGGGCTTCACTGAACACACCTCTACCGTTGTTGATATCAGACTATAAATCCAAACTTTTAACTTTTTTTTAGCTTAAATTTGTCACTCTATACATGTCGTTGCTACGGAAAAAGTCGTGCTTTGTCCGTCGACGTACTTGTATTGTACTAATGAGTTAAGTTACATTTCATTTGTCTTACATGATCATTACGGAAATCAAGTCATTCTTATGATACTTATGAGGAATCACGTCAAGAGACAACAGCACGTCGATAGAGATAGAGCCAGCCCCCGGCTGTTGTACAGCTCAGGATGGCTTGGAATAAATTGACGGAGGAACGAAGCTGCCTTCCACTTCCAGTAAATTAGTGGCTTATTCTGGAAGAAGCATTTCCCTTTTGACGTCATCAAAGCAATTCGAGAACAGCAATTAACCCAGACTTTCTTTCTGTGGCCACTTAAATGGTATAAATTTCCTCTGTGGCGTCATCACTGAACACCTAATGCAATATCGTAGGAGGCAGAGATACATCGACACACTTCCGCCTTTGACAATGTTTGAGATCGACCTACATCTGGAATTTACCCTTCGAGGTAAGGCACTATAAATATACCATTCACCATCAACAAATACATCCATTTAGCCAGAATATAAACATCATAGCGACCAATTAAACCCTCCAATATCGCCGACAACCATAATAAAATGACATTAGCTGATTTAGAACCCTGTACATTGTACACTTAACCAAGTAAACGACCGTAACGAGTCTACTGAGCAATCTTTTCCATTAAAATAGCAATTATCTTCGTGTGCTCTTGGCGGGTTCCTCAGCCTCCCTAATAAGAAGTCGATTGAACTATTCACCGACGACAATTGACTGCATGGACAAGAGGGGAGGTGAATGGATTTCAACAACGCACTCAGTCGTGACTCAATCCGATATACCACACACATTATCACATTTTCGGCAATGAAAGGCAAGAATCTATTCTAAAGAAGGCTAATCTGATGAACCCAGGCTGGAGTGATGGAAACATCACTATCCTTGTCGGATGTACAGCTTAACACTTTAGATGTTTGGGGTAAATTATGGGAGATAGACGATATGTCAAATGGCACCATGCTCCACCTAGACCTGACACACAAACTGTTGATCAAGAGTATTCCCAATGATAGGGCCCGTTAGTTTTCCAAGCTTACCTCGCCCTTATTACAGGCATCGTGTACCTTCTTTCTTGAAATACGACTGGTGAGAGGAATGACAGACACTGCAATGAACAAAAAAGCCCTGAAGACACCCCGCTGGAAATGCGCCTTCGCTGATTCCGCTTAGATGGCTGCATGGCGTCTGCGGTATTAACTACGCGCGTGGGCTGTCAGAATGCCACTAGCGACTGTCACCTCTAAGATTATAGTTTGGATTCCTGGGACCAGGGACCAGTTTCACAAAGAATCTTAAGTCTAAAGTTTGACTTAAGTCATCATGTGACCAGGTTTCAGCAAATCAGATGGCTTCATTTCAGACTTAAGTTTTTTCTTAGACTTAAGATTCTTTGTGCAACTGGGCCCTGGTCACACCTTCTTTCACGGGAGGGAAAGGAATTGTTTGTCAGTGTACGATGGAGATTCCCAGATGGGCATTTTCGTTATTTCGTTTATTAAGATGGGCGTCTCACCATCGATCTTCTATTGGGTGTCGAGGATTTGTGTTGCCCGAAATCAAGCGTGATAAGGCACAAGGTAGTCCTCCATGTTTCTGACTAAGTTCAGTTTATCAGGCTAATGGTTGCTTGCACTTTTCACCTCGACTGCCAATGCAGTCTTCTGTGGCTTCAAGCTTTCCCGGGCAAGCTTTATGAGCTGAAGGTAATAACCGTCTTCACGGCCTTTACCACTTCGACGACTGGGACGATTTATTCCACTGATAGAAGACCACTTTTCACCTCTAAAGTACCATCAAGTGCAACTCTGATGACTGTGGCGCTCTTCCAGTGATTTAGCCAACAAAAAAGAAAGGTTTTGATGATTCAATCACCGAGCTGACTGGCGTGCAAAGGCAAAGATGAAACGATGAGAAACCTGCCTCAAAAGATAGGAATGATTAAGTGCCTTTCTAGTCGGAGTACTGGAACTCACAGAGGGGAAGGATGGTGTTTGCATGTCAATGGGAACAACGGAGAATATTGTGAACCGTTTGAATTCCTGTTGTCAAGCAAAAAAGTGGTCCAAATGCAAACAGGAAGTCAGAAAGCTTTGACTGTTGGTCGATTATGACGTTTGCACTGATGTATCTAAGGATAACGAGAATGAATTGGGGAACGATGAAGCCTTATCACGTAGTACACGAGCGGACCATCATCCTGAAACAAGAGGGTGTCAAATGCTCCGACCCTCACACTTGTCATTGTAGGGACCGCCAGGGACCGTAAATGGCTTCGAGTTTCTCAGGATGGCGGACCATTGGATCATCTTTGAATGTAATGCAACTGGCTATCCGAGAATATAATACATGCCCTGTGGGCTGATGGAAGAGGTTTTTTCCAGTTCGTCATTAAACACCCTATAACATGTATATTGTGGCATGCATTTGTTAGAATAAATCTTTGGAAAATATGACATGGTTGAAAACGTTCATAATCAGTCCCGTTCTAAAGTATGCTGACATGGGTAAGTCAAAATGTCACAGACACATCTCTTAGGCTTGGTTTACTTTGTGAGCTGTATTTAGGCCTACTGATAACACCCTTCGAATAGTACTGACGTCAGACATGTCAGAGTGCCGCTGGCAGATAGCTGGAATGTTTGCATTGGCTTTGAAATGAAAACCGTAGGTTTTATGCATTCTGACTTCTTTTAGTTACCTTAGAGCCAGTCACCTTAGAAACACTCGTATTGGTTTGCTGGTGGTAGGGCCGAACATGTCTAAGAGAATCTACACAGATGGAGTTATGAAACTGTTTCCGTATCAGAATGAGCCCGGTGTAACGGTTTCTACATTGTATTCCCAATATCTCAGCGCTTTCATCAGGAGACACCTACAGCGCATGACTTTTCAATAGGGAAACACATTATATGACATAGGGAAATCTATGACTCTTGTTTCACAGTGTTTGCCACACAATGCAGAAAAACACTGAGGAACAAGAACATTGTGACACATTACACCCGCAGACTGTGATGCGGCGTGAAGATCACGGGATTTTTTGCAGCATGTAGAAACATTCGCATATTCTCAGACACCATGAGAAGATTAGTCAAGGAAGTAGCTTATTCCTGAGGGTCCTGTGGGCAAGAGCTTATGAAATCAGTCTTGTCAGAGTTTAGGTGGCTTCACACGACTAAATCACAGCCAGAGGCTTCAAGAAGTAAGAAACAGCCACAAGTGACACTTTGAATACGGATCAACGTAAAATGCCCAACATCGTAAATTACTGAACGTTATCGGGGTTAGCCGGATTAATAAGGGGTTTAGCCTCGCCCTCACTCGCTATTTCTCTGTCTCTGACATCCCTTTTGCAGTATCAAGGGATTCGTTTTGTATACCGAAATCAGTATTTCCAAAATATCGCATATGAATATTCTGATCAAGTTGGGCGGGTTTTTGGCATATAAAACATACTGTACTCGTACGCTACATACAATCTTTTTATGTGCAATTTTTTTGTCGTGTCTTTGATGTCTCCGCCAGGGACCACAAGGATATCCTTATCAAGGGCTCGCAAATAATCCGAGAAAGTGCTCGGTGCCCATTTTTGTACAAGTGGTCGACAACCGACCAAAACACATCTGAAGCCGAAGGCAATTCTCATAGTCGTGGGAAGACACCCTTTTTATCGGAGTTCTAGAAGATTTGGCAGCACCGTACACCCTCGAAGAGAATGGACAATCCATTTTCCAATAGGCCTGGGGTCCATTAGAAGCATCTATCGACGAGATGAATCATCGAATTTGACACTCAAGAAAAACAGGCGTTCGTTTTCCTCATCCCAAGCATGTAAGCCTTCGAAAGCCGATTTCCTTTTTTCCTTCGCTTTGCATCTAAAAAACAACCCCGACATGTCCGAAGCTGTTTTTTTACATTTTCGAGACGAGTTGGGAATTCTTGCTTCAAGCAGATAATTTGGGAATCGAAGTGGCTTGAAAATGGCATTCAAATGATTCATCTACTTTCTCATCCAATGGCATTTTGCCAACATCTCTGATGGCGAGATACACGGGCAACAAAAATGCATGGAACTACATAAAAGTCAACACCCAATGGCTACGCCATCCATTACAATTTCTTAAAGGTGCATTCCAAGGAAGCTATGATAATCATCGTTCCAGACGTATGAACGTTTTTTACCTGGCTTGCAACCCTATCACGATCCATTTTCGTGGTGTATGGGACGTTCCCTGCCAAACTTCCCTGTCACCCCCAGCCAAACTTCCCTATCCCTTCAAAGGACTATCAAGCCCCCACTGTGTCAAAGGCATGATTAACCATCTTTAACTCATAAGGGGTGCTGTGGGGATGGTGGCATTTATATATCTTACAAATCAATAAATGCTTGAATGAGCGTATGAAGCCACCCCCAGAGAGTTAAGATCCAACAATGAAAAAAAATGTACACTTTACACCACCAGGAAGAATTGAACAAACATTGAAGGCGTCTGACCTTTTCCTTTGCACATCAAGAAACCCATCTCATACTGTGGACAAACAGACCACTATGAAACAAACCAAGTGAACACGGCTGCCGTCTCAAATGTGTGGTAATAAAGAAAATTGCGCTCTTTTTCTTGGTAAGATGCTACAGAAATACAGCAATTATGGTACAACTTGGTGAAAGACCTTTCCGCTGCTTGCTCTGTTGATCTCCCGTCACACTTAGTTCGAATCAGCAGGAATCAAGCAGAACCAGCCGGAATGAGAAAATATGCAAAATTCGAGCCGGATTCGGGAGAGCTTCGAAGGATACTTGGAATGCACCTCGATAATTTCGAACATGTCCAAGACATTCTGACAGACCGCAGGAATGGGCCGGAACATTAAGAATGCAGTCAGAATCCAGTCCGAATTTTTAGAATGCACTTCGAATGTCCAGGAATGAACTACGAATTGTCATTCCAATGGCATTCCTACTCATTCTGCCTCAGTGTGACGGGGGGATTCCTACCGAGAAATGCATTACAAGAAAGGTCAGCCTTTGGGATAGTACCCATAGAACATGGTTCCGATGGGGTTTATTCCTGCCACACCGCTCAGAAAAAGTTACACGTCGATGTAGTCGATGGTTATTGGGAAGGTGACCATCAGGATTATCTACGAGTAGTAGTCGGTAACGACTTTCTGAAACCTGAGCTGGCCCATCCTGCAAGAATCAAAGTTCTATCTGGCCTGTGGCTCGAAGGAGCGTACTGCAGAGGCAGCTTTATCAGCCTTGCGGGCGGGCAACGATGACAAGCCCACGTCTGCGTCAATCCTGCCATGAATTCAATACTTGTGGCGGTGAAACTGACGTGCGGAGGATTTCTGCCCTGCCTTGCCATCACAGCGGCTGCGGTGATTATAGTCCCCTGAATATGCCATTGTGAGCTACTGTTGAGGCTTTTGCCCAACGTCATTACGTCTACCAATNTTTGTGGGACCATCCATCATGTCCATCCCTCACGGACACAAGAAGCAAATAAAGCCAAAAAAACTGTTCAGTCCAATCGGTATTTCATTTTTACAACCTGCCAAATCACCAAGTGTGATTGAGATATTTTTTATTGCCTTTAGGCAACGTTTTATGAACGAGAAGCTTCCTTCAAGTGATTTTCTCACACAGATGGGGCCTCAGAATTGAATCAATTGGCAAAGGGAATGGTAGTCAACACGAAGATAGAACAAAAATCATTCTGATCATGAAGTCCACGAGTAAAAATTAAAGTGCAATCGTAGAAGACAGTGCGACTAAATTGGAGTACAGAGGCAGTAGTAGCATTTGCGTAAAACCGAGTCCTGCAGCCTGACTTTTTCCCTGTCTAGGCCTACCCGTCTTTTTTTCTTCTCTACCATTTTACGTTCGTGCGCATAATTTATTGCTGTCAGCCGTGGTTACTATACATACTACCACATCGATAGACTCCGCATAATGCAATGACCGTCAACCCATTGCAGCTGAACAAAATATAAAAAAAATTAATGTACCGTAGACAATTGCCACTATTTCTGGTTTGAATGCAGAAAGCTACGTATCTTGTGGTGACAATCGATTGTATTTCTAGGTGAACGTCATTGACGCAAACTCATTGCACGCAAATTTAATGCTTCAATCATCGATGCATATCACTGATGATGGTGACCACTTGGTCGCAGGTAGGTTGATTACATGTCGCAAATGCCATTGACATCATTTTATTAAACATTTGGATCAAGTAATCATGTACTGTGTAACAGTATCTAATTAGGCCGTATTGAATTTTAAGAGCAGCGAGTTAAAAACAGCGAGTATGGATCGCCCATGAAGCACTGGAGGGTGCTGCAACGAAGTCTGTGACCCGTGCCAGCAAAATAAGTCTGAATGCGCCGGAAAGAAGACTCAACATGATACCAGAGTCCAGAGAACAACTCTAGAAACTGACAGAGTCAAATTTCACAATGGTCAGACAATACTGAAATCAACAATCCGTTGGTGCACTTTGGGTCTTCTTCTCTGCGCATTCCGACTCATTTTGCTGGCACGGGTCACATATCCGTTCCGCACATTAAGCGCTTTGTTGCATCAAGGGGCATTTTTGGACTAACATGTCTCGTTTTTTTGAGACATACACAGTCTCAAGGGGTCTGTCTATACATTGCCAGCTACAAATATACCTTCATTTTGTTTTATCAGGACATGAGGTGAGACTGCCAAGTTCAGTAAGCAACTTTTTTAGTCATCAAATAGTAAATTACCTTTGACTTCTTTTTAAGGGTCTTTCCAGTTCCTTTATTCTCCTTCTTCTTGAACAAATGTTTCTTCCTCTCGGGGGTGGTCAGCAGTGCGTCCCTATCCAAGTGATTATTAGCATATTCCCATCTCACAGGGGTACCCAATAAGTTATCCGATTCAGCTGAGGGACACTTGTCCCTTGCGATCTTTCTGGCCCTTGGGATGTCCACCTCGAGGGCCAGAGAATCACCATCACCTTTTTTATCCAGCATTGTGAAAGGATAGCTGTTGTCACCCTGATCCCGACTAGGGTGCCCCTCACAGCACTGCCTGATTGCTCTGGATAAATCAGCCAAACAGGTTCTTATTCTACTTCCCATGTGAATGCTGGACAGGTCAACATAGCGAAGTCGATCTTGCAAGTAAAAACAACATCTGAACTGTCGGGCTGTATTGTAGAACACAAGCGTATAGATCCCAAATAATCAGAACGACACAATCTATCACTAAATACAGAAAATGTTGCAAAGATAATCCAAAAAGCACCTAGTAACCAACGATTCACAGCACATGTTTCTCCAGTTGAGATTCTTTCATATCTATCGATCGAAACGGAATCTCCACCATGCCTGAAATAGAGTAATTGATTTCAGCAAATGCTGCCCAGCCCGGCAGAGGGGGATGGTCAGTTGAGTTCATTCTGTTCGGCACCACGTGTTTTGCTGCTGTGACAGAGAAGATGATCCACACTCTTGCGAAAATTCAGTGAACAGGATACATTGTATTTGCAAAATCGATAAACAACGTCCTCCTGACTCTGTTAATCTGAGAATAAAACAAATCGCTTCCACATTGATGATTTATTTCGAAGTCGTTTCCTGAATAGTACGACGCGTTGGAGGAACAGAAAAGAAGTGTGCTTTCGCAGTCTGACAAAGCGAAATCATCCAAGCAACAACATACTCGGACGGAATGCCGAGTGTACAACAGCTTAGCATCCCCGAGAAATGAAAGGCGATTCGTCGTAGGAATATGTATCGTTTCGTCGTTGTCAGTGCGATGACTTTGAGCTCATTGAAGGAAGCAGTACATTGCAGCGAAGGAGATTATTGGACTGTTTTCCGTGTCCGAGTGTTTGGTCGGACAATTCTGAAGTAGGGTGCCACCCACAAGTCATGTCCGTACGTTTTCGTTGTTCTGGTGGTGATTAGGTAATACGTAAAAGAAGTTACATAATCGAAGATAGGGTACTTGTACTAGACTGGTACTTGTACTAGACTGGTTCGCCTGACCTTGAAGGAAAGAAGACGGACAATTCTATTGTCTGAAGACACGGTTGACAAGACCAAAAACCTGTGCCAACTATAAATAAAAATTCCACAGAAGAAACTGATATCCAAATTAAAGCACAAAGAACGACACACAAAATGATATAATAAGAAAAGTCGTCTCCGAATTTTGCAAATTTTCGACCCCAACCGGGGGCTTCCTCACAGGCACTTTCTAAGTGCCTGGAAGACCCCGGTTGGGGTCGAAAATTTGCAAAATTCGGAGACGACTTTTCTAAGAAACTTATTATAACAGAAGAAACTGACAAAAATGTATTTAAAGGGGACAACAATCGCAGCTAGAGGAACGAATTAGTCATGAACTAGGGACGCGTGAAGACGGACTTCGCTGAGAATATCAGACGGACGAACTGTAATGATTAAGTCGGTGATCGCGCGTAATGGTTTATTACCATACTCGCCAGCGCGCAATATCGGATATGCAGCGATACGTCAACGGTTCTGACAACTTCAGAGAGAGTTCAGGAAGTTAAATCGATTTGAAATGGGTTTGTACTTGGAGGAGGGTGATAATTCCAAGATTTATAATCTTATAGGCAGGAAATCCTTTGTGTTACGGGCAGTGGCGTTGGGACGCGATGCCAGGAAAATGCCCAAGACGAATTTATACATGCTTATCGTTGTCATGGCGTCAACATAATAAGGCACTGTTCTAACACATTCATGCGCTTTCGCGGGAACCGGCCAGAAAAAAGCTGGCACTGACCTTATATAAAGGAGCCTAGTGTATACACGATATTTATGGAGGAAATTGGCTTTCAGGAGAACATTCTCTCTGAAACATATGAGGCTTTAGAAATAGAAATAGGCCTATCGGTAAGGGGCCATGCATAAAACATCTTAAGTGTAAAATTTCCCTTAAATTATTGTGGTCTATTTCTACGCTTCAGGGTCCATATTCATAAACATATTTAAGTCAAAGTGTGATACTTATCTTTTGTGTTGAACAAAGGATAAGTGTCACACTTAGACTTAAGTAGTTTTATGAATATGGGCCCTGTCGAACAGGTTCATTGTGGATAACTGGACCGACATACACACCTAATGCGAACAAATACCCGGACGGCTGCAAGTCATTTGGAGTCAATCACACTCCCTCGCCTTCTTGCGCTCTCCTGCTCATTTCAGTAATAACATGCCATTACTAGGTAATCGGCCAAATCAGATTTCTTAATGATATTCCTAAATCCGAATGCCCTTAAGACGAAACCCCCAGGGGAGCCCCGAACAATCCTTTCCTTGATGCATTTTTAAGCAATGCCGTGCAATTAATTCACCATTAATAGCAGCGACCGAAGCTCGGAAGGGGGAACTCAATTTCCTTGTTTGGCATCCTGTGGCTATGAAGCCATGTATCATGACGGCTCGGCGACACTACAGGTTGTTAAAGGTGCAGTTCATGATGGTGTTTGAAATTGATTTGCGGAGGGGGCGCAAAACTTGAAAGGGAGAATGAAATAAAAGTGGAAAATAAGAAGTGGGAAATTTTGGAATTTTGCGCGAAATTTTCAATTTCTCAAATTGGGAGAAATTTTTTCCCATTTGGGAAATTTTCTTAAAATGATATGACATTTTGTCTGATTTTTCGGGCGATATTTCCAAAATGGGAAAATTTTTTCTCGCAATTTGAGAAATTGAGGCGCAAAATTCCAAAATTTCCCACTTATTTTCAACTTTTTTTTCTTAAGTCCCTTTTGGTTTGACCAATTATGTTGCCAACATTATTTTTCGAATACATGTACATGTACTTTCTTCACAGATTATAATTCATGACATGTCAGCGGACGTAGTCTATTACTGAATAGCATGTAACAAGTCAGATATCAAGCCCTCTAGCTCACATGAGGAATGAAGCAATGGAAACCGACAACCCAGGAAATCTAGCAAACAGTACTACCGGTATATAAAGTGTGTGTCTCTTTCATCGATATATGCAATACGAAGCCTTGAAAAATTGATATCGGCTTTCTGCCAAAGCAGCCAACAAACCCTTTCGAATCCTGTAACAAACGATGAGAGAATCTACGAAGGCAGGCATTCCGAGAGACATGGATATCCTTTCTTTTTGTTGTAAGGCTACACGTCGACTTGAGCGACAGGAAAAAAGCTCGCTTTGATTCCCCTCTTTCATCTTCTGCCACCTCAATTAACCGCATGTCTGTGGAGGTGAGCACCAAAGCTTTGTCCATCTTGGTATTTAAAGAGCTCGGAGACGACGCGAGGTCAGCAAAATACCGGGGGAATAATGACGGGATCTGGTCACGTGGTGGAAGTTATTTGAATCTGTCGCCATGGCGAGTCATTTGCAACTGCAAGGGAATCAGATACGTCCTCGCAGTACACGAAACTTGCATCAACACGATGTTCTAGATTGCTAATGGGTAGGTTTTCTACAAATGGCTCGGCTACTGCTGTATATTGCAGTGTTCTCCATGTTTTCGCCCTACTAATGAAAACTGTCTCTTAATGGTAATGGAGACATTCACAGATGTCATGTTCTTGCAAGTGAAAATCTGGGATTTTCTACAGATATTGGGTTTACTAATGACTGTATACTGCAGGAGGGCTCGCTATACCGAAGTCACCCAGGAACCAACGGTATTTCCACACTACACTATGTGAGAATTTGCACCAAAATGAGAAACAAACAAATTACATTAGGAAATTTGACATGTATTTTTCAAACATAAAATGACATAAATGGAAGAATGAGCATTTTGACTTAACTCGTTACTAAGTACACCAACCATACACATTAGACCATACATGTACATGTATATAAAATGTATTCCAACATCATATCACATAAATTTTCATTTTTACAATGGTCCCTTCCCAATTCCGACATCATGTGAATGAACAAATGCAAAATATAAACTAAACATAAGTATTAGCTCTGCTTAGACTTGACTAAGTATATGAATAAAATTCACTAAATCAAGAGTAGACAACTTGTGACCAAAGACGCTATAAAAGAAAAATAAATTTTTGATGGCTATGTCCCAGCTGGCATTGTTCAGTAAAGAACAGCTTCCAAAATCATAGATATTTTGTGCTCATAAACACTTTGAAGGTCAAACAGAACTTTGATCCTTCTTTGCAACATCAGACATCCTTCCATCTGGGCTTGACTTCTTTTTCAGCAAGAATGTCACATAGGAGTACACAATACTACCCATTGCACTGAAAAAGACAGAGGACAAGTTGAGAGCAGCATGTTTACTTAAAGAGGCTGAAAACTGAAAACAAAGGGATTAGTCATCAAATCATATGTGACCCTCCACAGCAAAACCAGTCGCATGTCGCTCAGAAGGTGAGCCGCAACAAACTAAGATGACACCAGAAGAGAATGGGCCATTGAACCATCTTTTCTGAAGATGGGGATTTGGCCTAGTGGTTTAAGGCGTGCTGCCCCTTAGTGCTGGCGATTGAGGCCTTATGCGAGGGTCCGTGGGTTCGATTCTGGTAGGAAGCAATGTCTTTCACCTTAGAAACTCGTATTTCTATTTCAGAAGAGAATGGAAGAAATAGATTATTTCAGATTTCATAACAGACAGACAATATTGAAAGTGACAAACATTTGTTCTCAACCTGCCAAGCTAAGAGCGACATGCGACTGGCTTTGCTGTAGAGGGTCACATATGTACAAAACACACAATTTTGTCTAAAGAGCCAAAAATGAACTAAAGTAGAGCTCCAGGCTCACGTCAATATTCTCAAATTGACAAATTACCTGATATTCAGACCCATGAAGTTAACCACAGAGAAGATGTAGTCGCCTCCAAGGAACATCCCAAGATATGTGATGAGGAGATTCTGAAATAATAATAAGAAATGCAGACTCTGAAATATGTGGGCAGCTGTCAGTGCATTACGTAAGATTTTACAAGAACATCTTGACATCTCTTCAACTACGTTCCTTGCATGAGGAGTGATTGGATCTCTTGTCAGGGCAAGATGACTGTTTGGTGAAAGGACATATCAATCTATCACCATCACATACAACTAACAATAGGGACGACATAAATTCAAAAGCACTGGGTCTTCACAGAAAATGTGACTCTAACAATCGGAATTACAGAAACAGTTACGCACCTTTAAGACACCAATGATGGTTGTAGTCAAAGCGGAGTTGTAATGTGTGCAGAGAACAATGGAGTACATCAGGATGAATCCCATGATACATGACAAGCAGAAGTAAAGGAGAAACAATGGATCTCCCCAATCTTTAAATTCTGAAACCTAAACAGAATGTAACAGGATTCAATTTTAAGGGTCTGACTCATCTTGTTCATCGGAAAAGTATCAGCCAGAAAGAAAGTAATTAATTCCTTAGAAATTAAAGTCAAAAGAGATGAACTGGAATGGTTTTCCTCATGATTGTATGGTCTTTACTTGGCCCAAAATAGCCCAGGGAGAATGGATGGAAATGCTCAAGACGGATGGCAATATCAGAATCAAGAGCCTGTGCCAGTTTGTATTGAGTTGTCGACAGGTTTACTTGCATCCAAACTACATATAAGGCTGGTGCATACACCTACCTGACTAAGTTGATTCGTAAAACATGCTACCACAAATGCAGGTATCACCATGAATAAAGCATTGTAATACAGCAGACCATATTTCCCCAGCTCCTGTAAGAAGAGAATTGACATCAGGACAGGCATTGTAAGAGACATCTATTATTGATTTGAGGAAATATCCACTCTCACACTTTGGTAATGGTCTGAGCACTCTGCTTTCCTTGGCATAGAGAGCCTGGTTTTAGAGTTTGTGCCATATTTCCGAATGGTTCAGGATAAGAAGAAAGATATCTCTGCCTTAAAAGACCGGGATTCTTCTTATCTTACCCTTGAATCTAACTTCTTCTTCATATAAACCCCATTAAGTGCAGTGAATAGATCATTCAGTAAGATAAATATGTATCCGACCAGATCAAAAGCAAGGTCATCACTGAAAAAGAAAGGGCAATGTGTCAAGATGAAGTTCTACACAGCATTCAGGGTTTCATTCAGGGAGGGGGGATTTATCTAAAATCATTACATGTATCTCTATCAAAAAGTTCTCCGCATACTAACCTTGCTGCAACCAGAGCACCAAAGATCATGAGAAAGACCGAGATTTTTACAAAATGAGGAGCTTTCACGCTGAAAAGATAATTGAGAAATCAATTATCATACGGTACGCAAACGTGATTGAGTGGTCACATCGGTATCACAATCTATGAGTGCCTACGTACAGACGTTGCACAGCTCTTATCAATGATAACCAAGAGTGCTGTACACATGATACATTGTCCAATACAATGGCCATTTTTTGTGGGGAACTGACTAAAAGCACAATTAATTATTTCATTATCCTGTTTTGTTACGCTACAGGTGCCTTACCCTAATAGAAGCTGTTCCAGAATCATTGTCATCAGAATTGAAAACCTTCTAAGTACTGTGAACATGGGCAAGCTGTAAAAAGTTGAAGAGACGTGTTAGAAGAGATCTGACAAACATTAAAAAAAGTTGCAGGTGCAGGTCGAAAAACAAGTGGAACAGCAGCCATGGCTCACGCTGTGTCTGGAATTTGGCTCAATAGAAGTCTGCATCATTTTCTCACCTTAGCTTCTTCGTTCCACCAAGACCAAACACTAAATTGGCAAGAAATATCACAGGCAACGGCATCACCTGAAAGGGTCGAAAAGGAGTTGAAATGTACAGCTAAGCTTTGCTATGAAGACTACAGGTCAAAAGAGGTTCTACTGTAGGCTTATGACCTGACATATGTCAGAGCCACCACTGCAGATTCAAATGAAATGCCCGCATACATGTATTTCATAACGGACATGATGGAAGCCAGCTAGACCAGGCATGCCAGGGGCATTTTAGCAGCCTTGAACCCTCAATCATGTCAATCCCTGAATGACACTTATGACACTGGATGGCAGATGTTTAGCTTAGTAGAGAGTACCGGTATCTCCTCAACGATGAACTAACAAGTAGACTGCAACAAAACTGTCTAGGCCTACACTATGTTTTCAATTCTCACCTTTCCAATGACATCGAATGAGAAGGATGGAAATGAAATTATTTTTAAGTATCTAGCCAGGAACAACACAAACACAGTCGCACACATCTGTCCAATCCCAAGAAACTGGAAGGATGGAAATCTGGAATGTAAAGATACCGGTACCGTATAGGGATCAGCAATACAAGTTCAAAGTTCAAAGTCAACGAATTGGGCAGTCAATCGAGCAGTGATTACTGGCTAAGGGCTAGGCTGAAAAGATTAGGTGCCTAAGCCTATTTTAATTTCATTGAGCTGGGGACTGGGCTGTCTTGACTTGGGACATGGGACACTTGAGCATTGAATGAGCATTCTATTCTTCCATCAATCCATGACACGAACGAGGGAACAACATTACCGGTAGGCCTAGGCGGCCTACAATAAGTAGGCCTACGCATGGTAGGCCATTTATTGGCTATAGGCCTAGAGGGATGGACCAGACCTGAGAGTGAGACCAGCCAACTGCCAACATCAATGGCAGATGCATCAGCATGTACCAGTACCATGAACAATGTCAATGAATGCTGAAGAATCATCCATGTATGTATGAAGTAGACGATAGTTTATCACATTATCAATAGATGTCGCTTCAGTTCGTTTCTAAAACTGACCCCTTTATTTTCCTAAAATACAGCTACTCAGTGCTCAGACTTCACGTGAAACTTACTTGTAACTGGTGAGGATGGTTTTATTCACAATTACAATGAAAAACGAACTGATTCCATAAAATCCTGCCGAAGCTAATCGCACCAAAAGCGGCACCTCAGCCGAAGCAGGATCCACGACGACAGCCGCTGCCATCTTGAATGTCATGGGCGTTCGGTCTAAATATCGAGTGATGCGACGCTGAGTCGATTGGCGGGAAATTCGAACATCGCGCGCGCTAGATCGCCATCGAACGTACCGCAATTTGTTTCAGAGATATGTCCTGATACAAATACGACAGTGTTTGCACAGTCATGGACTTTAATTTCAGTATTCTCTGCAAGACAGGCCTAGTAGGTCAGTCTACGGTACTAAGCCTAAAAGGGACATGCGATTTTTTTCAGTTACATCTTTTCCAGTTTTTCTGATGAAAAAAATTTACATTATCGCTTTTTCAAAATGATATTTCCGTGGAACTATATAATTCTCCGCGGAAATATATATTTTTCCGCAGAAATATATTTTCCTTTGCGCAAATAGAATTAGATAAATAGAAATCATTGTTTTTTTCGCTGAAATAAATTATATCCGCAAAGGAATATGTAATTTTATAATAAAATACCGTAAAAAACACCACAATTCCGCAGAAAAAAGATGCCTTTCCACGGAACAGAATTATTTATTCAGCGGAAAATATAATAAAATTCCGCAGAAAAAAATTTTGCGGGCTGAGCCTAGATCAGACTGCACCATAACGGCCGCTAGTCCTGCGTTTGGCGGACTCATGAGGCTAACACTAATATAAAATTTTACAAGGCTGGCCTAATAAAGTGGTCACATGGGCATGACTCTGGACCCATGACCTTGGCGGGGAGATGCCTAGGCCCGATGGAGGTGTTACTGCCGATTCGGCGTTCCATTCGGCGTTGACTATGATGACGTCACTCGTGACGTCATCGTTCTTGCCATGGCGCACTTGCCATGACGTATTTGCCATGACGTATTCGTCGTGGCGTATTTAACTGTTGATTTTGACGGTTACGTTCTTGCCGTTGATTTGATGTTCGTGCTCCGTCATGGACGGACGCTTTGTAAATGTACTTAGATAATAAATACAGTCCTCTTAATACGAAATATATCTTCCTCCTGTCGTCGATACAACATTTGGTCCTTCGAGCCGGATGATATAAGGAACCGACGATGTCGATGGGAGGTCTGGACGTGGCAGAAGAGGTAGGCCGCCTCAAACACCAGAAAGCGGTGGTGAAGGGTAACATCACCCGAAGATTGAAGTTGTTGTTAGGGTTTAGAAGTAGGCCTATGGGGGCAGCATCATCCGAATCACGTGAGCGGTTGAAAGCATGCATTGGTGAAGTGCTGGCTCTCAGGGAAAGGGCTGATGAGCTGTGTCAGTCTTTGATGGAATTCTGCCCAGACCAGATTGAAGAAATCAACAAATGGCTCGACGCTGAATACGACCGCGTCGAGGAAGCAGTTGATGCGGCTGAGCGTCTGTTGGATGCTGAGCCTGATGGTGAATGTGTCGTTGTTCCCAGGCCTAATTCGGAGAAGTCAAAGATGCAAACGGATGCGCTGTCAGTTGTGGCGTCGGATGACGAGTCGGCCATATTTCCGCGGTACGCCCAGCCTGAAAAGGAGCCGACATCTCGATCTGAATACGTTGACGGTTGGGTAAATTCGAAATGTATCCAGAACCCTACTCATCATTGTCCTCCTGTTCAAATCGTTGGAGACAGTCCGGTTGGAGTTGCTGACGTTCGCCATGATAATGTCGCTCACGGGAGTTGGGCGTTCGGTAAGTCGCTTCCAAAGCTGTCGCTGCCAGAATTTGACGGAGATCCATTGAATTGGGTTGACTGGATCGGAATGTTTGATGCCGTGGTGCACCGTACTCCCCTGACAGATTCAGAAAAGTTGACGCATCTTCAACATGCTGTCCATGGACGTGCCAAAGACGAGATCAGGGGATTTGGCTACGATGGAACGTATTACCACGACGCGCTGCAAGCTCTGAAGACAAGATTTGGCAAGAGACAATTTGTGGTTAGAGCTCATTTAAACAAGCTAGATGCATTTAATCCTATCTCTGAAAATGTTGTTAATTCTGATAGTGTGTTTGCTCTTGCAGCCCTCGTCAGGAATCTGGTGTTAGCTTTTCAGAGGATGGGTTACGTAGGTGATTTGAATGCTGTAGCGAATGTAGAAAAGGTGGTGAGTAAGTTTTCTTCCAGCATGAGGTTGAGGTGGGCGCGTCACTTGGCGAACACTGGGTTGGATCAACCGTCGTTGTTCATTCTGGGTTCTTGGTTAGAAGGTGAGATTAGAGCTCTAGAATGGTTGCAGCCTGAATCCGATGTTGAACCGAAGTCTGGACCAAGATGCGTGAAGTCCTCCGTGAAGACAGCCACTGTAGCAACTTATGTAACTCAGGAATCTAGTAGTCCATGTCCACTTGAAGACGGTGATCATAGTCTCGGTGACTGCCCTAAATTCAAAGCCATGGGTCAAACTGAAAGGAAGAATTTGGTTGTTCGGAATAAGCTTTGTTTTGTGTGTCTGCATCAGGGTCACTTTGTGCGTACTTGTCGTGAAAAGCGTTGCGGTGTTGGTGATTGCAAACGTAATCATCATAGGCTTCTGCATGTGGATGAATCGCAGGGTTCGGAATCTTCATCTGCAGCTTCTGATCACTCTGAAACATGTAATGCTGCTGAGCACTCTGGTAAGGTGAGTTGTGAGAAATCCCATGTGTTGCTTCAGGTTTTGCCAGTGGTTGTTCATGGGCCGGCTGGGTCCGTTTCTACGTATGCCATGTTGGATGCGGGGAGTACATGCTCTTTGATGTTGGAGAGTACCGCGAAAAAGCTCGGTGTACACGGTGACTTGCATAGCCTGAATTTGAGTGGAATTCGTGATCAGAGCTTCATATCTGCGCGTAAGGTTTCTGTCTCAGTGAGTGATCTTGACGGGGTGGAGAAGCATGATGTTGATTCCGTCTGGGTGGTTGACAATTTGAATTTGCCAGTTACTACGGTAGACATGTCGTGTGAAAAGAATAGATGGGAACATCTCCGCGATTTGCAGCTGCCATCGGTCAAGGGCCAACTAGTAACAATCTTGCTGGGCTGTAATGCTTATGATTTGATCAAACCAGTGCAGATTGTGTCAGGGCCACAGGGCTCACCTCATGCAGTTAAGACGGTTCTTGGTTGGACTGTTGTGGGAAGGGTACCGAGCGTGAGTAATGACCAGGTATTTGTTTGTAGTGCGCATGTTGTGTCACCAGATGAGGGCGTCAGGTGCGGCGTAGGAGAGGAATTAAGCACGACTTTGCCAAACAGTTGCGGAATAGCGGATGACGGAAGTAGCGAAATTAACCCGACGGAGTTCTCATCAGAGAGCAGGTGGTTACATGGGCCGGCAATTCTTCAGTTGCCAGTAGAGAAGGAATGGCCTGTCACTTTGGTGTCGAGTTTGGTTGTGAACAANTAGGTCACGTGACCGACGTTTTTGACATGTGTAAATGATGAATGCACAAGATTACGGTAGGGATCCCAGCAACGATAGAGGGCAGCACGCCGAAACCCGTCACGTCATGCATGTACAATGGACGCCATACAGAACTTATGACAAAAAACGGAAAAGTATAATATCTCAGCAGCGCCACCTATTATTTTAGTTTTACGCCGGGCGTTTTGCAGATACATCCTAGTACTAATGCACTGCGAAGGAATTTAGAAAATATATGAACCCATAGGGCTCAACTACAGTAAAAACCGATTTTCACTAAAGCGATCACAGCACCCCCTTTTATCTTCATTTGTGCCGAGGCATGATGGGACATCAACATGCACCAACATCAACTCAAATTCGACCTTACTAAAATTTGTCTAGATATGGGGTATACAAGGCCTTTAATTCACCTTCAACTACCACGTTACCCGGGAGCCAATCACCATTATTTCAAAATTTTACCCGCAAATATCCTGAGTTATAATTTGTCATTTCGATCTGCATGGATATTTCCAATCTGTATGGATACTTTTTTGTTCTGCATAAAATTAAATCAGTGCAGTGGATGTACTTCCAGTTCCGAACGTTTGTAGAAAGTTCTGCATAGGTATTATCCAATCTGAATATTTTCCGTTTTGGCGTGCCATAGGCCGCCACTTTTCAGTTTTGAATCTCATGACGTCACGAAAGCCAGCCAATCGGAATCGAATAGATTTGCTGCAAAGATCGAATGGGTTATTCGATCCACATCGAATGTGTTGTGCGATAAAATCGAATAGCTTGTTCGATCCAAATCGCATGGCCTGTTCGATAATATCGAATGACCTATTCGATCCAGTCAAATATACTCAGTGGCCCATTCAGTGCAAATTGAACAATCATTCGATAACGTTATCGAATAAGGTATTTGATGAAATCAAAAGAAACTTTTCGATTATCAAAATGAAAAACGAATTTGTATTTGATTGAATCGATTCATATTTTGATAAAATCAAACTATACGTTCGATAAAACTGTCAGACACTTTTGACTTTTTTCACTTTTACAATGCTTGCGACCTTGATTATCCAAGATACATAGCATTGAATTCTGCTACATTTAACAGGCCATACCCTATTGCGAAAACTCTCTATGTCTTGCCAGTATCCATCCTGAGAATCTCAGGTCCTTTGACAGGGAGTTTTCGCAAAGCCCACGAAACGGAAACGCGAACACCAAACCCATTGTTAGATGCCACGAAGAGNGGAATAATGACGGGATCTGGTCACGTGGTGGAAGTTATTTGAATCTGTCGCCATGGCGAGTCATTTGCAACTGCAAGGGAATCAGATACGTCTCGCAGTACATGAAACTTACATCAACACGATGTTCTAGATTGCTAATAGGTAGGTTTTCTACAAATGACTCGGCTACTGCTGTATATCGCAAAACAGCCTTTCTAGTGTTCTACATGTCTCCGCCCTTTCAAAATGAACACTGTTGTTAATGGCAAATGGAGACATTCATATATATCATCAATTTTCTGCAAATCAATCTGGGATTTTCTACAAAATATTGAGTTTACTAATGACTAGCAGGAGGCCTCGCTATACCGAAGACACCCAAGAACCAACGGCATTTCCACACAACACTGTGATAAAGGAAAATTCTACACATGTGAGAATTTGCACCAAAATGAGAAAGAAACACATTACATTAGGAAATTTGAGGTGTATTTTTCAAACATAAAGTGACATAAATGGAAGAATGAGCATTTTGACTTAACTCGTTACTAAGTACACCAACCATACATATTACACCGTTACTAAGTATACCAACCATTCACATTACACCGTACCTGTATATAAAATGTATTCCAACATCATATCACATAAATTTTTATTTTTACAATGGTCCCTTCCCAATTCTGACGTCATGTGAATGAACAAATGCAAAAAATATAAACTAAACAAGTATTAGCACTGCTTAGACTTGACTAAGTATATGAATAAAATTCGCTAAATCAAGAGTAGACAACTTGTGACCAAAGACACTAAAAGAAAAATAAATTTTTGATGGCTATGTCCCAGCTGGCATTGTTCAGTAAATAACAGCCTCCAAAATCATCGAGATTTGGTGCTCATAAACACTTTGAAGGTCAAACAGAACTTTGATCCTTCTTCGCAACATCCGACATCCTTCCATCTGGGCTTGACTTCTTTTTCAGCAAGAATGTCACATAGGTGTACACAACACTGCCCATTGCACTGAAAAAGACAGAGGACAAGTTGAGAGCAGCATGTTTACTTAAAGAGGCTGAAAACTGAAAACAGCAAAGGGATTAGTCATAATATGTGACCGTCCACAGCAAAACCAGTCGCATGTCGCTCAGAAGGTGAGCCGCAACGAACTAAGATGACACCAGAAGAGAATGGAAGAAATAGATTATTTCAGATTTCATAACAGGCAGACAATATTGAAAGTGACAAACATTTGGTCTCAACCTGCCAAGCGAAGAGCGACATGCGACTGGCTTTGCTGTGGAGGGTCACATATATACAAAACACACAATTTTGTCTAAAGAGCCAAAAATGAACTAAAGTAGAGCTCCAGGCTCACGTCAATATTCTCAAATTGACAAATTACCTGATATTCAGACCCATGAAGTTAACCACAGAGAAGATGTAGTCGCCTCCAAGGAACATCCCAAGATATGTGATGAGGAGATTCTGAAGTAAGTAATAACAACAAATGCAGACTATGAAATATGTAGGCAGCTGTCAGTGCATTATGTAAGATTTTACAAGAACATCTTGACATCACTGCCTACAGTCTCTTCAACTACGTTCCTTGCATGAGGAGTGATTGGAACTCTTGTCAGGGCAAGATGACTGTTTGGTGAAAGGACATTTCAATCTAACACCATAACATACAACTAACGATAGGGACGATGTAAATTCAAAAGCTCTGGGACAGCAATCCTACAGGTCTTCACAGAAAATGTGACTTTAACAATCAAAGTTACAGCGACAGTTACGCACCTTTAAGACACCAATGATGGTTGTAGTCAAAGCGGAGTTGTAATGTGTGCAGAGAACAATGGAGTACATCAGGATGAATCCCATGATACATGACAAGCAGAAGTAAAGGAGAAATAACGGATCTCCCCAATCTTTAAATTCTGAAACCTAAACAGAATATAACAGGATTTAGTTTTAAGGGTCCGGCTCATTTTGTCCATCGGAAAACTATCAGCCGGAAAGAAAGTAACTCATTCCTAAGACAAGTCAAAAGAGATGAACTGGAATGGTTTTCCTCATGACTGTATGGTCTCTACTTGGCCATGTTGGCCCAAAATAGCCCAGGGAGAATGGATGACAGTGCTCAAGACGGATGGCAATATCAGAATCAACAGCTTGCACCAGTTTGTATTGAAATATTAAATTGAGTTGTTGACAGGTTTACTTTCATCCAAACTAAGGTTGGTGCATACACCTACCTGACTAAGCTGATTCGTAAAACATGCTACCACAAATGCAGGAATCACCATGAATAAAGCGTTGTAATACAGCAGACCATATTTCCCCAGCTCCTGTAAGAAGAGAATTGACATCAGGACAGGCATCGTAAGAGACATCTATTATTGATTTGAGGAAATATCCACTCTCACACTTTGGTAATGGTCTGAGCACTCTGCTTTCCTTGGCATAGAGAGCCTGGTTTTAGAGTTTGTGCCATATTTCCGAATGGTTCAGGATAAGAAGAAAGATATCTCTGCCTTAAAAGACCGGGACTCTTCTTATCTTACCCTTGAATCTAACTTCTTCTTCATATAAACCCCATTAAGTGCAGTGAATAGATCATTCAGTAAGATAAATATGTATCCGACCAGATCAAAAGCAAGGTCATCGCTGAAAAAGAAAGGGCAATGTGTCAAGATGAAGTTCTACACAACATTCAGGGTTTCATTCACGGAGGGGGGATTTATCCAAAATCATTACAGGTATCTCTATCAAAAAGTTCTCCACGTACTAACCTTGCTGCAACCAGAGCACCAAAGATCATGAGAAAGACCGAGATTTTTACAAAATGAGGAGCTTTCACGCTGAAAAGATAATTGAGAAATCAATTATCATACGGTACGCAAACGTGATTGAGTGGTCACATCGGTATCACAATCTATGAGTGCCTACGTACAGATGCTCCACAGCTCTAATCAATGATAACCAATAGTGCTGTACACATGGTACATTGTCCAACATGTCCAATACAACGGCCAGTTTTTGTTGGGAACTGACTAAAACCACAATTAATTATTTCATTATCCTGTTTTGTTACGCTACCGGTGCCTTACCCTAATAGAAGCTGTTCCAGAATCATTGTCATCAGAATTGAAAATCTTCTAAGTACTGTGAACATGGGCAAGCTGTAAAAAGTTGAAGAGATGTGTTAGAAGAGACTTGAAAAACATTAAAAAAAGTTGCAGGTGCAGGTCGAAAAACAAGTGGAACAGCAGCCATGGCTGTGTCTGGAATTCGGCTCAATAGAAGTCTGCATCATTTTCTCACCTTAGCTTCTTTGTTCCACCAAGACCAAACACTAAATTGGCAAGAAATATCACAGGCAACGGCATCACCTGAAAGGGTCGAAAAGGAGTTGAAATGTACATCTAAGCTTTGCTATAACATGTATAAGACTACTGGTCAAAAGAGGTTCTACTGTAGGCTTATGACCTGACATATGGCAGAGACAGCACTGCAGATTCAAATGAAATGCCCAAATACATGTATTTCATAACGGACATGATGGAAGACAGCTAGACCAGGGACATTTTATTTTAGGCCTAAAAAAAAAATGTCTTGTTTCGGGTCATGTCAGTTTGAAAAATTAGGGTCGGTCGGTCGGAATAAAATTTTATTTTTTACAAATTTTTTCCCAAAGTTTGCTTGAAAAACTGTGTGTAAAATAGGAAATGTCAGCTGAAATAACGAAGTGGAACTGATCTGTAACATAGGGGGCCTAGGAAGAGCTGTAGATTCTGCCATGTCATGAATGTTCCTTCTTCATTTGTTGTTCTCTTGTCATTTTTTGAAAGTTTTAATTGAAAAAACAGTATTATTGTGTGATTTTTTAGTTTTATTTTTTCTAGGTTTGGAAAAAAATTTTAGGGTCGGGGCATTTTCAGGAGGGTCGGTCGGCTGACCCGAAACAAGACATTTATTTTTTTAGGCCTTATCAGCCTTGAACTCTCAATCATGTCAATCCCTGAATGACACTTAGGCCTATTACACTGAATGGCAATTGGCAGATGTTTAGCTTTGTAGAGAGTATCTCCTGATGGATGAACAAGTTGACTGCAACAAAACTGTCCACACATGATGTTTCAATTCTCACCTTTCCAATGACATCAAATGAGAAGGAAGGAAATGAAATTATTTTTAAGTATCTAGCCAGGAACAACACAAACACAGTCGCACACATCTGTCCAATCCCAAGAAACTGGAAGGATGGAAATCTGGAATGTAAAGATACCGGTACCGTATGACAATTAGGGATCAGCAAATACAAGTTCAAAGTTCAAAGTCAATGAATTGGGCAGTCAATCGAGCAGTGATTACTGGCTAAGGGCTAGGCTGAAAAAATTAGGTGCCTAAGCCTATTTTAATTTCATTGAGCTGGGGACTGGGCTGTCTTGACTTGGGACATGGGACACTTGAGCATTGAATGAGCATTGTATTCTTCCATCAATCCATGAGGCTTCCCTTACATTGAAGTATACGGTATACGAAAACACCGATTAACAAAGGCTTCCTGAGGATTCACGACCGTGAAGCCATTGTTAACCGACGTTTTCGTATACCGTATAGGCTACTTCGATGTAAAGGAAGCCTGACTGACACGAACGAGGGAACAACATTACCGGTACTACAATTAAGTAGGCCTACGCATCGCATGGTAGGCCTATTGGCTATAGGCCTAGAGGGATGGACCAGACCAGCCAACTGCCAACATCAATGGCAGATGCATCAGCATGTGATGTACCAGTACCATGAACACTGAATGCTGAAGAATCATCCATGTATGAAGTAGACGATAGTTTATCACATTATCAATAGATGTCGCTTCAGTTTGTTTCTAAAACTGACCCCTTTATTTTCCTAAAATACAGCTACTCAATGCTCAGACTTCACGTGAAACTTACTTGTAACTGGTGAGGATGGTTTTATTCACAATTACAATGAAAAACGAACTGATTCCATAAAATCCTGCGGAAGCTAAACGCATCAAAAGCGGCACCTCAGCCGAGGCAGGATCCACGACGACAGCCGCTGCCATCTTGAATGTCATGGGCGTTCGGTCTAAATATCGAGTGATGCGACGCTGAGTCGATTGGCGGGAAATTCGAACATCGCGCGCGCTTGATCGCCATCGAACGCACGCCGCAATTTGTTTCTGAGATATGTCCTGATACAATTACGACAGTGTTTGCACAGTCATGGACTTTAATTTCAGTATTCTCTGCAAGACAGGCCTAGTCCTTATCTTAGGCCTGTAAATAGGTCAGTCTACGGTACTAAGCCCATTAATAAAGGGACATGCGATTTTTTTCAGTTACATCTTTTCCAGTTTTTGTGATGAAAAAAATTTACATTATCACTTTTTCAAAATGATATTTCCGCGGAACTATATAATTCTCCGCAGAAATATATTTTCCTTTGCGCAAATAGAATTAGATAAATAGAAATCATTGTTTTTTTTCGCTGAAATAAATTATATCCGCAGAGGAATATGTAATTTTATAATAAAATACCGTAACAAAAATTCCGCCGAAAAAACACCACAATTCCGCAGAAAAAAGATGCCTTTCCACGGAACAGAATTATTTATTCAGCGGAAAATATAATAAAATTCCGCAGAAAAAAAAATTTGTGGGCTGAGCCTAGATCAGACTGCACCATAATGGCCGCTAGTCCTGCGTTTGGCGGACTCATGAGGCTAACACTATATAAAATTTTACAAGGCTGGCCTACAAAAAATAAAGTGGTCACATGGGCATGACTCTGGACCCGTGACCTTGGCGGGGAGATGCCTAGGCCCTGATGGAGGTCAGTGAAAAAGACGCCAGTGTGCCCGCCAGGCTTGGTTTGAACCGGGGCAGAGTACCGGTTTAGGCCTAATGACTGAAAATGCCGTCCGTGCTGGCCGAGCTGACATGTAGGACAAGGCCTATTCTCCGCGTGATAGGCCTAAGCCTTTAGTTCGATCAATACAATTGACAGTATGTAGGCCTACTTACTTGAGTACGGTAGATTTTATGGGCCTATGTGATGAATAACAGTAGATCTTGATTCGATGCACGAAGATCTCGCTGCTGAAAAGTTCATTTAGGCCTATGCAAAACACGAAGGAGGACTGCATGGCTTATTAAGGGACGGACTAGGCATACATTGTAGGACTATCCGGATATACGAGGTAGGCCTAGCTATTTTTACGGCTTAGTGTTGGGAAATGGGTTTTCAAAATGCTCTGTTGTCCATGGGAATTTTTCTCCCAATTCGTAGGCTACCGGTATAGATATACATGTACATGATATAGGCTTAGATCTAGATGTGCATGTATAGGCCTGCAACCTCATATCAATTTCTGCCCTTTTCCAGCTTTCTTTTGTGGCGTAAACTACCGTCGATCGGATCAGCATTACGAAATCAAAGTCGAAGAAAAATGTCACTGACAGTTGGCCTTCTCATCTCAATTGTCGTTGTCTTGTGTACATTTCTTTACCAATATTGCAGGTAAGTGATTTGGCGAGTGGAGGNAAAATGTCACTGACAGTTGGCCTTCTCATCTCAATTGTCGTTGTCTTGTGTACATTTCTTTACCAATATTGCAGGTAAGTGATTTGGCGAGTGGAGGGGGGGGGGGAGTAGTTCCACACTCGGCAAAAAGCATGCAACTGTATTTCCCCATTGGTAAAATCGTCTGCAATGGACACGTGGGCCATTTCTGAACAAGGTGCCAAAGATGATGACTGAAGATAGAATCCACTTCTTTTTAGAGCGAGACGAAAACGTCTGAGGTATTTTATCGAATCCACTTCTTTTTAGAGCGAGACGAAAACGTCTGAGGTATTTTATCGAGAGAGGAATCCCTGGTCCAGTACCGAACATCATTCTTGGGAATCTTCATCAAATACAAAATGAGGTACCGTAACTCATATGTAGGCCTACTCTACGTCCAAATCAAAATGTAGTCAAATCTGCAAGCAAGTAAATCAGATAATTCTACATGCCATTGTACTTCATTGAGTTGAATCTTACCCACATAGGGCTGATACGTGATTTATCTACAGTTCCGTTTTTCGAAATAACCAGTCTCAGTTGGCAACGTTTCACGATGCTATTACAGGGTCTTGGCACGGTCACACATCGGTGGGCAAAGGAATATGGGAAAACGTATGGGTAAGTCATAAAGGAGAAACTACCACCAGATAGGAAATTCTTGTTGAGTGTGATGAACGGTAGGGCTAATCATCACACTCGAGGGATTATACATGCAAGCGAATGTGGAATGTTGTGAGGGCGTACGATGGGGTTACCAACATCCTCGAGGGATGAATCCGTCAGGACAGCTATAACACCCAGGCCCTGCAGTCAGGGGACCACGCCTGGCACTCTGACCTCCAAAAATGATTGTTTCAGGTACTTTGAGGGACCAAAACCCATCATCGTGACGTCAGATCTCGATGTCCTAAAATCTGTTTTTATCAAAGATTATAACAAATTCGCCGCTAGAAAGGTACGTACATATGTAGATTTCCTTCCCCCAGGAAAGGTGCCTGGCATGAGTAAGGGACCACTGATTTCTGCGTCATTATATGATCAGCTGGGATACATCAAGTGCGATCACCTGATGACAACATTACTGGAGTGTCTCCCGTCGTCATCTTTGTTCCAACGCCGAATAAACAGGTGTGACGTATAGTTTTCCGGTTTTCCTGGCACTCTGTTGCATGTTGTACGACGATATACATAATGTCAAAAAACTATCCCAGTAGACACGGCGGAACGGCTCCGGAAATGATGTTGAAATTTCAACCAAACTTTGGCACTGTGCCTGTGTACTGAGTCCACTTACCCTCCAACTGGAGTGGTCTGGACGGAGAATACAGTTATGTAGCTCGTAGGACTATAGTATTCCTGATCCCATGATACAATCTTTCAGCGTATCCAGTTAGCTCCCCATCCCGATGACACGGAGAGGGTCAACATGTTCTTCGCGGAGGGCCAAAAGTGGAAGCGACAGCGATGTATAATGACGCCCTCGTTCAGCACAACTAAGATGAAACAGGTAAACGAGGGACAACTAGCGCGCTGATCAAGTGGTCCAGCAGGAGATTAAGTGTGACTTTTATAACCAGAATTAACCCGAGAAGCTGGCTATCCTGAATCATCAGGGTCTGCCAAGATCCTTCCTTTAATACTCGCACGGTCTCTCTCGGACTACAATTGACCAGGGGCCTGTTTCATAAAGTGACTTTAATCTAATGGTACCATTAACTCAATGCATTGTCCATTTGGTAAAAGGTACCATTAGCTTAAAGTCGTTTTATGAAACAGGCCCATGATTTTCTCAGGGTGGAGGCTGATGAGATTGAAGAGGTCTTTTAGGTGGCCTTTAACGAGCCGGGGCATCCACGAGCCGGGGCACGAAAAATGGATGCCCTTCAATATTCACAGGGTTTTCTTTGAATTCAGATGAGCCGACTGATAAACCGTTGCATCGATTCCATGATGGAACGTCTGAAAGTGAGACAGGCGGAGGGAAAACCATTCGACATTTACAAGTATGGGCACTGCTGCAATTCTCCTAAGTTCAGTTTGACATGCACTCACTGGTCACTGTGGTTGGCACGGCAAAGTGACAAAAGTATACTTGGCAAAGTATACAAAAGAGTAATGCAGCCCCAAAGAGAAACTTTCTGAGACCTTTTTTTCCTGAAAAAGGAACTCAGTATACAAAGGAACTTGGAGAGGGTTAAGATTACCAGGGTGGCTGGTGTCTAGAATCGGGTATGACGTAGAAATGCGTGAATTCCTCGATCATCTGTCCTGTTTCAGGAACTTCCAGGCCCTGACACTGGACACAATCTCTTCAGTTGGGTTTGGTTTAGATGTGGACTCCCAACACGACCAAGATAACGTTTTCCTGAAGAAATGTCGACAAGTGTTCAAAGATGTCATTCCGGGGACAAGGACCAGACCTCTGTTCTTCCTCTTGATAATATTAGCAAGCAAGTGCTTCTGCTTTTCAGCAATCGATTCCTTGAGAGAGTTCTATAACTTTTCAAAGCTTCCCAGGGAGGGCGTTCCAGTGCGCACCTCCGGCATACGCTGTCAGTCATTTGTTTTTGAAGGCTTCGCAGTTAGTGCCTTGCCAGACGAGTCGGCGTCATCAGCTCAGATTTCAGTCCACAGTTCAGTAGTACTTTCAAAGTTCTTTGACAAGCATCTTACAGACACCAACGTGTTCCTAATCATTTTTCGTTAAAATAACATTGGGCCTCTAAAGCAATAGGAGGGAGTACAGGACTTCGTCAGCGAATTCTGAACCCATTCATTTCAGCTATCTTCCCTGGATTGAATAAGTATTGCCATCGGTTTCATTATTACTTCCACCGGTTTGGTATCGACTTGGACGCCAGATACTGGATGCAGAGCACCGCAGGTGACATCATCAGGCAGAGGAAGGAAATAAAGGTACAGGGCTTTGTATTCTGTCATGAGTTTAGTGTTCAAAAGGTCAACCATCTCGGCACCATCCTCGGTACTCTTCAGCGTTCCTTCGTGAAACAGCATTCGGTCATGGCAATATTCGGTATTTCTACCGACCAGCGGACTTCACAGCTCAAGGACTGCAATGGACCAGGTGTGATAGAATCTGATGCCCCTGTCTTTCTGATGACCCATGCATTGTTTGTCAAAGGATTAACGGTCTTAGCCTCTCTAGAGCCCAATTAAATGGTGCCGCTTAATTCGTAAATGTATTGTTGGGGGAAATCACATATCGGAAATCACATTCTATCCCACACCGGAACAAAAACTGATGCACCATGCCATCCAGATACTAGAAGACAAAACAAATGCTTTGTCACTTTCTCATAAAATGTTCTTAAAGATAATATATCAGGGATATTTTCGCGGGCCACGAAAATCATTGTTTATTTACATTTTGTTTGTTTATGTACAGTCTTTCTTTGTCTTATGAGTAATTTGTTGGTGGCATGCCCCTCTAGAAATTATTCTGATACTGAAAATATTTAATTTGGTCGGTTGGCATGTCCTAAAAGTCCAAAATAACATAATGTAAACATCCATGTTTACAAACATTGAATGTAAACAATGAAGTCGTGATACATTATCTTTAATTTCAGTACGTCCCCAACCACATCGATTTCATTCAAATCATGCTTGACGCGGAGGCAGATGAAGTACGCGACAACCTTCTCGAGATGACGAAAGATGACGCCAATTCCCAGGCTGGTGGAAAAGACGCGTTGGATGAGAGCGATTCGGACGGCTCTGCGAGACCCCAAAGAAAGCTGTTCGAAAAGAAATTGACAATATCAGTAAGTTAAAAAATGTAGCCAACTCACGGCGGCGATAGTTTCATTAAATTTGGAGCACAGTGGGAGGATGTAATTGAGTTATGAACCTCATCGGCTATTTTCGCAACCAGCAATGGGTCTTCACTTGATGTCAACCTGCCTGGATTTTCCTTTTTTCCTTTTCTCACAGGAAATGAAGGCAAACTGCGAACTTTTCCTCTTGGCTGGATATGAAACGACCAGCACTGCTCTGGCTTATGCGGCATACGAGTTGGCGTTGAATGAAACCGTACAGAGGAAGCTGCAATCTGAGATTGATGAACATTTAGGACCAAACGTAAGAACATCTTGGTTCAGAAATGATTACCTCCCCTGTTTGCCTCCTACCTTTCTCATGGTCGCAAAAGTTCCAAGTAACGTACTGGATGCCGGTGTAACATCTGCCAGTGTTCCCCATCTGTGAGTGTTCCCCTCCAATTGTCTGACGGAATAAGCAGCGACTTGACAATAGGCGACACACAGAGAAACGTGTCGATCTATCTACCTACCAGCGTTTCCCAAACAATGAGATGGACACACTGACCCACACAAACACTGGCAGATAAACACCTGTAGCGAGGTAAACTAGATTTCAACTCCTCCACACGAATTCGGGCATTTGTTGGGCGCAACACTGCCACTAAACAACGACCATTTCTTTTCAGTCACAGATCGACTACTACAGTGTAAAAAACTTAGAATACTTAGATATGGTTGTGTCTGAGGTCTTGAGGATGCATCCCATAGCACCAGTGTAAGTTATTACTGTCAATAGCCTAGACCATAATAGTTTTCCTTTGCCAAGTATTCTGTCCTTTAAGATTTTTAGGGCTTGATTCAAATGCAATACTTTTCCCTTTAACCACTCTCTCATACATCATCTCTACATGTAGAGTAGTAGGTCGGACTTGCCTTGAGGAAGTCACTATAAAGGGCGTACACATAGAAGAGGGCGTGGCAGTCATGGCCGATGTGTTTACCATCCACTATGATCCCGATCATTGGGGGCCATCTGATCCAAATATTTTCGACCCCGAGAGGCAAGTATTTCGTGGTCACTGATATCGGTCCAACCAACTCGTCAACGTCAGTTTGCTGAATTGACAGGTTGCAGATAATTGCCAAATCTGGTCAATTCGATGGCCGCTTACTCTGGCTCATAACGTCTGGCTTCAGTAGGAGACATTTTAAAGCTGAACTGCATGAACAAAAAGCCCTCATGCGGCGAGCAAGAGAAATGCTAACGCCCTGCAAACACCTCAAACGAAGGCTCAGAACATGATAGACCCAACGAGGCCAGGAGGGCGCCACCTTATTTGTCTTCGGGCAACAGAGCTGTCAACATCTCCGGATACCTCCTACAGTACTCAAAGAAAAAAATTATAGTCATTTAGACGGGATTCGAACCGTCGACCTTCTGATTTGTAATTTACCACTCAATCCACTCGGCCAACGAGCCAGCTAGTGACAAGGACATGATTTATGTTTGTCATAGACGCAGGCCTTCGACTTGCGTAATAATACTATGAATAAGAGAAAACACAGAAGCCTACCAACATGATCGGTGGCCGAATGGGGAAGACGGTGGAGCAAAGATAACATGGCGCGGGGTCGATTCCCAGCTGGGTCGAACTTTTTTTCTTTCAAAAAAAGAGTTCAGCAGGAGCTCACCAGAGGATGTTGACACCTTGACAGCTCGAAGACAAATAAGGTGGCGCCCTCCTAGCCTCGTGGTGTCTATCATGTTCTGAGCCTTCGTTTGAGGTGTTTGCAGGGCGTTAGCATTTCTCTTGCTCGTCGCATGGGGGCTTTTCGTTCATGCAGTTCAGCTTTAAGAGGTGTACGGTTTGTGTACAGACCAATTGCCAACGTTTTTGTTACATTTTTTGTTCATTTTCTAGATTCCGACCCGAGCTGAAGGCAACGCGCCACCCCATGGCATACCTCGCTTTCGGAGCAGGACCACGGAACTGTATCGGGATGCGGTTTGGACTGCTGGAGCTGAAGCTTGCCTTAGCCAGCATCCTGCAGAATTATAGCATCAATATAAGTCCTGAAACTGAGGTGCCTCTACAAACCGTTGAGGCAGCGACTATCAGCCCGAAGAATGGAGTCCGAATTAGTCTTTCATTAAGAAATTACCAATAGTGGAAACAGACTACGCCTTTTACCTTTTGATTCAAGAAATGTGCCAGCGCACATCCAGTAATCGACGATCAGCGATGGTATATAACTAACTTGATTTGTCGTGATATCATTCAGTGGCCTCACAAACTGAGTTTGTCACAGACGCGATGAAGAACACCTAGGCAGTTACTGCCACTGGTTTACTCATATTAAAGCTGAAAGAGAAATCCTGGCCGAGGAAGAAATTGGCTTTTTACTGCATGATGAATCCCCAAGTCTGCTATTGAAGCTAAAAAAGGGGTGGCTTTGCACAAAACGTCAGTTGAATCAATAGTGGCCATCTTCAGATTCATGTGCTTTCCAATCCAGTTACATGTACATGTACCTACCTGCAATGATGTTAACGTGGTTAAAGGCTTCCGAAGGGATAGTTTACATACACTGAGGCTCTGTCCATGTCACGAGGAATGTGTTTTTAATAAATCCGTAAAATTTAAATGCAATTCGTTATTTATTCAACATGAACACTTGTATACAACAACATCTGGCCTTGGCTATGTACAAACTGTAAAATCAGTCAAAGAAGTTTGTTGGCCTTTCCACAAATGGCACAAGAAATATGCACGTCCATCAATATCACACAACGCATAATGTCTATGATGACTGTACATGTACTTAATTATTTGTTTTGAACGCCTTTACAAGACAAATTGTCCTACAGGATGGCATCCTATGCCTTGAATGTGGTACAGGATGATCATGATTATGATCGGAGCTAAATTTTCCCCTGGAACATCTAGCCTACAACGGGAAAAACTGGTTTAAAAATGCTGTGCTATCACTGGAATCAGATTTGGAGAGTCCCCAAGATGCTATACGTGTAGACTGCCCAGGAATATATCGGGGCGCAGCTAAAGACATCAATGGCAAGAAGAGTAAGGAATGTTGCGTGCCTGAGTTAAAAGAAGGTGTGGTACACTCTTAGCCGAAAAGGTTCTTTGGTGCCACACCAGGAGAACCCTCTGATTTAAGAACCCTCGGGTTGTTTAAGAACCTTTAGAGGTTCCAGATAGAACCTTTCCCTCAGAAAAGGGTTCTAACTGGAACCTTTATGGGTTCTTTGGCGACGGAAAGGTTCTATATGGAACCCTTTCGGGTTCTTTACAGAAGGTTCTACATGTATATAGAACCTTGGGGTTCCTCTGGTGTGGCACAAAGAACCCCTAAAGAACCTTTTGGGCTAAGAGTGTTTAGTAATCTGATGTGGCTAGTTGACATCACACAAGTGGTTGACGTATGGCCATTGTATGACACTATATGCACATGGAACCACTGACAGTAATCAACGAATGCAGGATACGTTCTGCGGATACAAACAATGGAATAGTACCGGTAGCTAAGGTTCAACCAATTAAATTAAAAACAAACACGATCTCCGATCGGAAAGTGAACATCCAACTTGGCTCTGGTAACTTTTTCTGACTCACTGCCATTGGCTGCTGAAAAAAATCCTTAAAAAACACCAGTGTCCGCTCGCAGAATCTGGCTTTGGCGATGAACCCCTGCCGCACCCCGAATATTAAATTAATTTGATACCAACGTGCAGAACATTAGGAGCCGACCCAAGAGTTCTTCTGCTATCAGAAAACGGCTGAGTTAATGTGTAGTGTGCGGTAGGATTTACAATGTACACAAAGTGTTGGTATAGACGAACGATCCCAATTCCCTGGAGCTCCACGACTGATGAACAATTTCCGGCACGATCAGGTATCCTTGTGTTCAGTACTGCCCTGGCCTGTACGCGGTCTATACGGTACTGCCTCAAGTACCGTATTCATTAGATGGTAATCCACAACCTCAGACCGTGCTGCCGCAACATCGTCCACGGTATTTCACTTTACAAAGCAATCCTCACGTAAGCTGTGGCGACAGATTTAGAGAGTAGCCTACCACAGAGATTTCCTGTCTCCAGGTGGCGACGACGACCGAGGTATTTCAATAATACATCCCTTATTCTGACAGCGCTACCGCCCGAAAACGGCAATGTTACTCGTGGGATCGGAACTCTTGGTTGGGAGAGCGTTGATACACTAGTCTCTGTCCATCGAAAAAAAAGAACATTTCGGCAAACATGCGGAGGCAAATCTTTAGCCACCTTAGTTGGTAACGACCTGACATTTGAATAGACGCTCTGAAAAGACGGCTTTCTCCGATCACATTGGGTCATCTAGTAATGCCTCGGAGTACATGGTGCTCTTTTCCATGTCAATATCCGCCATGTCCGTCTTTGGGACGGACATACCCCTGTTGAGAGAGGTCTGCCTCGTCTGACTGAAGGAGGTTTGAGAAATACCGTACCTTTGTCGGCGCATGTACGCTCGACCATGAATACAAGAACACAGAGCGTATTTAAAGCTTTCTCGAAAGTTCTTCGACATGAAGGCGTAGACAACAGGGTTGACGCAACTGTTTAAATACGTGAGGAGGGCGAAAAGAATCCGTGCTGGTCTAAAATTGCCGATGTGGAGCACGGGAAGTTTGCCGAAACCGACGAGAACGTTGTCGATGAGGAATGGGCCCCAACAGATGGCGAACACTGCGATGACAGCTACAAGCATCTTGATGACCTGCCGAGGAAAACGGAAAGAGAAATCAACCAACAACTGTCGAAACACTTTGCTTACCAACAAAAACAAGAAGGTAAACCTGGTACAAAATTTCACGGGGATCATTATGCTGATCTTGATGAGGGCGAATTAGACAATAACTGTTGTATCAAAAGTGCCAATATCAACTGGCCAGGAGCCATGTTCCCGAAGCCATCGTTAGGTTAACGATGTCGTTAAAACTGGGAAAATGCATAGCGTAACGACATCGTTAACCTAACGACGGCCTCGGGAACATGGCTCCTGATCAATGATCACTGACATCTTTAAGGAATCGGTAAAATAATCCAGGGAAGGCCTCCGCAACGCCCAGAACACCTTTTGTGGCACAGTTTGTGTTTGACCCAAAAATAAAATATGGTGTCGGGTGTAATGATGTATTGGCCTGCGAGCTAATGGACAGGTTTTTAAGACAACACGAAGTTTATAGTTGCGCTTCCACTACAAAAAAAGCCGGTATTTGTCCGCTTCCATTACAGAATTGCCGGGTTTAATAAGTCCGGTTCTATTAAGTGCGGATCTATTTAGTTTGGATAGGTCATGCACAGTCGCAAGCGACCGTGGAGCCACCTGTAGCCGAGCATAATACTACAAATAGATCCGGTGTTANGACTCTCGTTACCAGAGAGGAAAGTTTCTGTTGGGGGCCAAAAACTTGCGGACGTGACAGCAAGTCATGGCACGTTCTTGTTTCGAGCTCCCTCGATCTGAGAAATTATAAGTGTTTTATTTCTTGCATTGAAATACCCGTATACATGTCAGGGAGTTTAGCACGCAGAGCACTTCCATGCGGCGCTACAACCACTGCCGACCGACTGAATAAAGAAATTGTATTTGCATGTACATATTTTTATGTACCGGTATTATATTGTAACTTTGTTCATGTTAATGGACACTTTCCCACCGTTTTGGTCGCCAACTCCAGTAAAAATCGAGACCAGGAATTACAAACATTCTGGATGTTCTGAACTTCCATCCATCTCATTTCACTATCGCCTGCAATTCCTCCTACATGTAGTTGTCGCCAGACGCAAACAGAAGAGGGGATTTGGCGCCCACATGCCAGAATTTCTGCCCCCAGCAAGGAAACTGTAAATATTAATTGCCAGGCTCGCGGCTTCAGAGGGCAAATTCTCCATTGAAACGTTCATCCATTATCCATAGTCTACATGAAATACAATCATTGAGTTCATTTCACACTTACATGTATTTATATTCTGGCAACTCACTTTGCCGACGTCCTCACAACTTTGGCATCATGGGAAAATGGTCAAGTGCTGGTAATTGAGTCTAAGGTCAACCTCATCCAACTTGTAGCTAGTGTTCACATAAACCTTGGAGGAATTACACTTTAGTTCTCCAAGCATAAACTGCCAGTAAACGAGAAAAGTTGATGAGAACAACACCAAGTACTTACTTGGTCATTGAGATCCTTTTGGTAGTGACGATCCAAAGTTCTCGGCAGATACTGGCATAAGCCATGGACATGATACAAAGGGGAATGATAAGGACGAGTAACAGCATGTAAACCTCATAGATCTTTGACAGGATACAACTATCCCATTGCTTGATACACCAAAATAAGTTAAGGTCGGCGAGAGCTGGGTTAGTGTGTCCAACCTGTTGGTGAGCCTTAAACGATAGAGAAAAAAAGTTGTCTTGAGTGAGTTATCAACAGCAACACAAAGTTATACGGCAATAAGCCAGAAACACTCCCTACACAATAGACCTTTATACACGAAAAAGGGGATCTCCTTGGAAGCATAGTCGGAACAGTGGGAGAATTCGACGTTGGACAGCCGAAGGTCCAAGCCTTACAAGCCATCTTCGAATAATAGGGAAACTGGGAGCACGACCAAGTGCTACACTTGGAAATGTCGAAACTGAGAGTGCAGGGTTGGGACCTAGTCCAGGCCAGCCATATGGACATTCCACTCCGACGTCCATGGCCACCATAGCTATTACATAACGATATTTTCAGACCATTATGTTGGCAATATCCGTGGCAAATTTTTAAATGCGACACCCTTTCGTGTCTCTCAACTCCACATTTAGGAAACAAAATGTCCTGAATGTAGCTTTGATTAGCTGGACGAGCACCAGACCGGCGTCAGAACGTTCCAATTTGAGTGTGAATAAGTTCATGATGAATAATGCCTTCCTGTTGAATGATTAGTTTACCGCGTGGTGAACATCTCCGAAACGTGATAGACCACGCATGAAACCCATTTCCATTTCGAAGCCATACTTTCGTCGGAAGCGCTCCAATGGAACAGATGCCTCAGTGGGATTCAGTAGATTCGATCTATCAGTGTTATCACAATCGGCCATGATCAGGCGCCATTTTGATCCGATTCCCGCCCTCCCTGAATGATCACTGTATTTTCACCTTCATCCTGATATTCAAAAGCTATTTCCCTGAGGTCCGTGGTGGCACCATCCAAAGGGAATTGCGGCAACTTTCCGCTCAAATCATTGAACGCAACAGGGTGAACTTCATTTGAGATCGTCCATAGAGGGACGGAACAAAGCCCCGCCGTGTTCCTGGATTCTATCTGGCCATACCCTTATACAATATTTAACTTGGTGTACTCTGATGATTACGAGGCTGGAGCCATATGCATCAATGATGGCCACCTTTCCCGATTTCAGTTGGCAATAAAGGGGACTATCGCATTCCACGAACGACATCACACACAAATTCACTAAAGAACATCTAAACGAATCCATCTTCAGTGACAAAGGTCGACCCCGCGGGAAACTGACCTATCGTGATAAATGCAACCATGATCCCAGAGGGACTGATCCTGACCCTTTCACGGTGACCTTAATTAACAGTGTCAGCTAATGTGATGAGCCTTTTGCGTAGTTACGACTGCGGCCGGTGGGGCAGTGAAATCTGATGGGCACCTAGCCGCGAATCCGATGTGGTCAATACAGTGAGCCCGAAAGTCACAGGAAATTTTTCACAATTGGTCGACCCAGTTCCCAGGCCACCTTTCGACCATGAAGTCATGAGGAACAAATTCCTTCATTTTCGACACATCTGCCTTTCCCAGCCGAGATCCACTTTCTAAGTTCATTTGTTTGCGACCATACCTTTGCTGTGATTGAAATACCTTCATGACTACCGCAAAGAACCTTTTGCGGAGACCGCCTCTGTGTCGCAAAACGATTTTAATCTAGATTTGCAACCGTGTTGGCGGTTGGTTCACAACAGACGATGTACTAGCGAATAAGAAAATGCCGAGAAAAACCAATGAATGCGTAAACAAACGGAAATCTCAATTTTTTTCCTGCAAATAATGGCAAAGGGTGGTGTGGCTGAATTAATCATGTGGCGTGGCAACGTCTTTTGTGTGAGATTTCTTCGCTGGAGAATCCCAAATGACCAAAGTATTCCATCTTCGTCTGTTGTAGAGCGTCCAACTGTCAGGATAATAATGATGAAATACCCCTCAGAAACCATTGTCTACTCTAGATGCTATTTACAGTTTAGTACTCCGTCAGGGGCCCATTTTAATACATGCAGATTGATCTGTGTGAAGTTGCACTGTGTTTCCGTACACCTCACGGAATAGTCTTCATGGCACATGCGATTATTGAATTTGGATTTCACCGGTCTGTTGACTCAAAATAAACATAGATTGAGGTGAAATAAAAAAGCAAGGTAGACGTATATGGGGATTATCGAGGCCCGGGAAAGGGAAGACAAACCTTGGTAAAAGCAGCAGATCTTTCATCTTACAAACTAAATCAGTGCAAAGAGCTCGTCCCGACGTGGGAGTCGGGGTGGTGGACAACGACTGGAGGGGTGTTCCGAAGAGTGGAGGTGAAGCATTTGCTGAGGTCAGTTGCTGCGTTCTGTCGTCGTGTAACTGCTATCAGCACTTGAACGATGACATGACTGCTATCTAATGCCTGGTAGAGATTAGCTAAAGCGTAACTTTAGATAAAGGCACTCATTCTCAACGGAATGAAACTGGATTCATAAGCGATGGTACGCTAATGCAGTCATTTTGTAAGAGTATAATGCATGGGGAGCGTTGATTTCGGATCCCTGATTTAAAGTTCTGCCTCAAGTACATGAAGTAATAAAGCAAGGTTCATTGGCACACGGAATTGGTCCGATTCAGGTCCGTAAAAAATCTATCAAATGGACTTCAGCGTTGTCGTATCCGGAAAACTAGGGGCAAACGGACTCGAAACGGATCGGATCCGTGTGCCAATGAACCTTGCTTAAGGCAGGGACAGGACGGATGACGTGCATCTTCCATGAGTTTAGGAGTGCATAGTTGCCTCGGATCCCGAGAGGAAGACCAGAAACAACATACTAAAGACTAATGAATCACCCATTGTCTCATCCCGCTGGATTCAGCTACCCTGAGCATTGTTTGGAAGAGTTGTGGAACTTTTTCGAACAAGTGCTTAATGAATCCTTTCAGGATATCTGGGCATATGCCTCGGGGATAAGAATGTACAACTGTTTGTTGCAACCGATAGCAGAAAAAAAGTTGCGGTAAAAAACGAAAGCCGACCTTGGCACAGACCTTTTTCCAGGCGCAAAATTGCACCATGTCGCGTAGCAATTTGCGGTGACTACAGTGATGCGCTTTAACAAACCTATTGTTACGGAAGTTGACGAAATGAACATGACGAAACAAATAGCTTCACAGAAAAAAAATGCGATGAGATGTCGTCAGACATTTTTTTATCCAATAGCGGCTGTCGTGTGATCGGCGAGAATTGTGAGGTTTCAGAATGGCCCGTTCAGGCCATCGACGACGGTTAGCGACGATTCGCCTATCGTTCGAATAAAACCTCGCTGCTTTAATAAAGGAAGGAATCCTCGGTAAACGTTGTAGTTGTCTAACCCGGCCGTTAGGAATGGGAGCAGTCAGCCGCGCATATTGCTAACAGATGGCAGCACAGTCTTAGCGGACCAAATGTACAGGAAATCTATTATGATCGCTGCTCGATCGATAATGACTGGGTCCGCTAGATGCATTGAATTGGGCCCTAGTGACACCTAGTGGTCAACTCGCTGACAGCTCCTATTGCAGTAGACAACAGCTATTGTCGGCTGTCACCTGACTGGAATTCGCCGCTCCTCGTCGTTCGACGAACCCCAAAATTGCACTCCCAGCTGACTTCGTTAAAGCCGACTTCGTAAAGAACGTTTCGTGATTGAAAAAATGAAGTGCACTTCATCAATGATGATAACTAACCGCACCATCTCATCTGAGAGATATATGCCACTGTCACGAAAAACGCATCAGCTCCAAGCAATTCACCAAGCCCCTTATCAATAAGATGTGTATGTTATAAAAAATGTAATAACATAATACCCCATTCGTTGTCCTTTTTTCCATTCAGACAAAGTACGCAATGAATTGATAAAGACGCCTTCGAGACTTTCATCAATGCTGGAAATTTTTGATGGGACGTGATACTTGAAAATAATCCCTTTTTCATCTTTTAGGACAGGCGAGGAAGGATGACGGAAATTTAGTCGGATTTCTTAATCAGCGGCCAGGGAGTACATGTACGTCAAGAATTCATTGGCTTATTCCCTTTTGATAAGTTGTCTGCGAAAATCAACTTGACAGTGATATTAGGTTGTAACCGGGAGCAAATCAATTTCCTCTAAAGGAAGACACCTACTGAACTCCACTATGGGTACATAGAGAGCATGTGGGCAATATTAATTCTTATATGATATGACGAAATGATCATTGAGTCTGATTGGATGAGTCTGCACTTTCAAAATTGTTATTTTAGTAACTATACTTGACACATTAATGAATTTTTCTTGGGACGTAAGCGCCGCATGGACCGACTTTTCAATAGTAAGGCGGTGTGAGGGGTCGTTTTCCATTGACAAACTGGGAGAAGCGCTGGAAATTTCATGCACAATTGGTAGGCGCATGCTGGCGTGCTACAGATTTGAGAATTAAGGACAGTAAACTTGCTGTAACTCCTGTGAGAGTCGGTTTCTGCTGTTTAGGAAAACAATTACAGCGTCCCAGCCACATCTGTAGACAAGGTAAACGTATAAAAAGCACTATTTGCTGGTGCTTTTGACAAGCTTCAGTTGAAATCGACGTTTTAAGTTAATTATTGGCATTAACCAGCAGTCAGTTTGTCTTTGCCTGGGGGACACGATGATAAATGGGGCACTTTCTAATAAAAGGTCCTTCTGAGGGTGGTAATTGTCGTCCCTCAGAGGCTAGATGCTGTCAGGTGCCGCGGAGAAATTCACAGATATGGATCAGTCTGGCTGTCAAGGAAAGACACAAGGACGAATCACTCGGAATAAACTGTAAACAAAACAAGCGCCGCGGCACCTAATACGGTTCTTTGCTATCAAATCATATGCTCAACATACCTGAACTGATGTCAACGATTCTTCCTTGTCTATTCGGGAAAGCTTCATAAGGCAGTCAGCAAAACATATCGGGAGAAACTTTTAACCAGTGAAGGCGCAAAGACCTGTCAGAGGCAGTGGTTCAAAACTTCCCATAACTTATTTTTGATAAGCTCTTGCGAAAAATATCAAAGCTGCCAACTCAGATTTGGGAGTCAACCTCTGTAGCCAATGTGACGGTTGGATTCCCCAAGGGTAAAACATCTTAAAAAGATCATTGGCTTCAAAATTATTTCAAATTTATTTTAGATTCAGAACTGTGTCCCCGGCCTGTGGCATAGAATTATTCATTCTCGTATGCCCGGAGATTTGCAGTCGCATAGTAGTTTTTTGTTGCCTGAATTCACTTTGAACGTACGTTTCAGTCCAATTTTCAAATCATCTGAAAGAACTGAAAGTAGAAACTAACAAAAAATTACAGCAAGGTAATGCATCCTTTATGAGTTCGTGCTCAAGTAGAATATCACTCGGAATAAACTGTAAACAAAACAAGCGCCGCGGCACCTAATACGGTTCTTTGCTATCAAATCATATGCTCAACATACCTGAACTGACGTCAACGATTCTTCCTTGTCTATTTGGGAAAGCTTCATATATAGCAGTCACCAAAATATATCGGGAGAAACGTTTTATCAGCGAAGGCACAAAGACCTGTCAGAGCCAGTGGTTCAAAACTTCCCATGACATATTTTTGATAATCTCTCGCAAAAAATATCAAAGCTGCCAACTCAGATTTGGGAGTCAACCTCTGTAGCCAATGTGACGGTTGGATTCCCCAAGGGTAAAACATCTTAAAAAGAACATTGGCTTCAAAATTATTTCAAATTTATTTTAGATTCAGAACTGTGTCCCCGGCCTGTGGCACAGAATTATTCATTCTCGTATGCCCGGAGATTTGCAGTCGCATAGTAGTTTTTTGTTGCCTGAATTCACTTTGAACGTACGTTTCAGTCCAATTTTCAAATCATCTGAAAGAATTGAAAGTAGAAACTAACAAAAAATTACAGCAAGGTAATGCATCCTTTATGAGTTCGTGCTCAAGTGGAATTAGTTCAATCTCTTAATTAGACGCGTCTTCTGAAGTGCGCCTCACAATATGATTAAAATGGATTCTTACGAGTGCCACTTGAATCTCTTTACCGATGGCAAGTTCTCTACTTATTAAGAGAGGAGAGTGAGCCTGCCTGAAAACAAAAGATGTTATCGAGTGACAGCCCGGAGCCAAGCACACCTGCTTTTTACATTAACAAAGCAAGCTTACTATTTCAGAAAACCAATACTCATCATCGGATAGTAAGGTCGTGGAGTACATGATTGTACACATTTCGCCGTGCCAAAATATAGTTCACATGTAGCCCTCAGCCCCCCCC
>NMRB01000061.1:613810-666185 GCA_002633025.1 Notospermus geniculatus
TCGACCCGTAATTTGATCAACATGATCTTCATGATAGAAACGTGTGGACACCGTTCTTGCTCAACCGCCACAGATCTTCCAAAGCAAGGCCGTAGATGTGTTCTCATCTCTGATAATCCCGTTACCAGAGACTCATCACCATCAAAAAGAAAGAAGCCTCTCGAAATCCTCTGGCTGCTACCGACTAATCTAATCTCCTTTCACCGTAACTTTTTACCCGTGGACATCCTCCGTGATGGCGCTAACTGGATGACTGATGTCGTCCTTAGCAATAAGTTCCCTTTGTATCCCTCCGCTGTGATTAGGCTAATCATTTTTCCTCAGGATTTTACACTACTGCTCAGGTTGTAAGGACATTGATCTTCGTCCAATGAGCTGGATAAAGATCTTTGGTTTTGTAGTGTAGCCAACGAGTTACAGTTCGATTACAGCTGCTTATCGATTGAAGATTCAACCCAAATTGAGAAGCTTCGCGGAATTAAACTTCCTAGCATCTTCTCACAGGTCCATACATGCACAAGAACGTGGGTTGTCCTTTGGCCCCGTGGGCGAATTTAATGGGTGTACATGTTGGCCGCATAAATCTGTATTTTGCTTCTCAGTCAGTTGGAGGGAACTGTCTGCTGGTAATGGGATATCCTACTTAGCGGAACATCGTGCAAGACAAATATTAATCGGATAATCTTACGGCAAAAAACACACCGCCTTTTTTATCCGATCCGATATTTTAGCCGGTGCGCAACAACCGTGCCTTATAACCGATTCGATCGCCGGTTTTTTATGCAACCACTTAAGTGTGTCGTGTACTAATCGTTTTATTGTCTAACGCTTGCCATTTGGATACACCAGCAACTCGTTAAAACGTCCATCTTGTTCGATACCTTGTGTGAGATTTCCCCAACTTTAGCCCCAAGTTCAGTTCCATCATATTTTCGGGTCTTCTTTATCCCAATTCTCATTTTCCCATATTACATGTACATGTAGCACCACAAAAAAAATGTATGGCCAGACTCATTCAGCAAGATTTTCTCGAATGGTTTTTTACCCAGACAGGATTATCATTCAACGCGATGCATCGAACCAACAAGTTGTCATTGCTATACTCTTTCAATGTCGATTTTTCGTCCGTCTGATGGTTGATGTTACGGAGGTATTGGATTTTTGAGCATTATAGAAATATCTTGACCGTCTTGTCCAAAATCTTGACTCGTAAACGAGGAGAGGTCCATTTCCTCTAAACACAACCACAGGCAGTACAGTGTTCGATGTTGATGGTAATCCAGTTTTGAAGTATTCTTCCCCGGTACTTCCAAAACGATTAATATACGTCGGTCTCAGATGCTTGATCGTTCAGCTATGTGGGTTATTTCACATCAATGTCATGTAGAACTGTACACTACAGCCATCGCAAACTTCAATCTCGATAACCTGTCTAAGTACAACAGGATGCTGGCGACATGCCACCGTAGTCTCGCTGACCGAAACGTCTCTCATCACTTAAACAGTTCAGATTATCATGAAAACGTTTGGACCGGGCTCTCCTTAGATCTAATGGTATCTCAGCTCCTAATGGCTGTGTCAATGGTAGTCTAACGGTCACGTTTAGGCTATCTTAGTTGTTCAAAACGGGATGGGTCCATGATTGCCTTACCCCTTTGATTATCTTTGACTCAGGAATTGATTTAGCTCATGTGTGGACGTGACATGCTTCTCGGCTGAGTTGGCTAGTGTCTGTCTTCAAGGCAAGTCAATAATTTGAACCCGGTCCATTGGACCAAATGCCATTAACCGTCGTGTACGAGGATGGGGTGCTAAAGTCGTTGAGTGCATCGCGTCCCTGACATCTGTGACCCTCATCAGTCAATGCAAGCATCCATCATCATTTGTACAGCGATGCCTTTCTCAGAATTTTGCCACGAACCGCCCTCTGTTCCAATTTGAACTGTATGAAGTTATTGCAATCACACTGTCTGACTGTCTTCCACCGAAAGCGTCGTTTTGCCATCGGCATCATCCTGCGGATGCTCACACAAACTTCATTTGTCAGGGTGAACCAACACCAACCTCGTTCCCATGGTCCTCTTCCGCCTCCTTCTTTCCCCTACTAATCAGGTAGCATGATTTGGGCTGAGTATCCAGGGACCTGATCGTAGAAGTTATGCCCTGGGAACTAAGATGAACCAGCACACGGTCCTTGACTTAATCGTTCTCCATCACCAGTTTGTCCAACAAACCAATACTAGGCAAGGACGGTAGACTCACATCCAATCCCAAAAATATTTGGATCGAGACAGCATTTTATTACTCTAAATTTTCCATCTAGCAATATTCGTAAATCCAATTTATTCAGTCGCAGGGCACAAAAATATGATGGATTTTTTTTCCATTTGCGTACAGCTGATTCAAATACCGTCGCTTCGCGTGTAACTCAGTTACACATGTCATAAATCCAAATTGAAACGAGACGAACTTTTGTACATTTTGTCAGAAAAAAACTGCAGCACTTAAAGATTTTTTCCACTGGAGGATGCTTTTCAAACATTTTTTCCGCTGTTGAACCACGAACCTTTTACCAATCATCCGTTTACGATGGTCTACTAAAATATCTTATCTATCTTGGTGCATTTTATTGGCGGATGGCTGGAAACAATTTCCACACATATTTGTCCGTCGCAGTTTCAGGCTGACTTTGTCCTCCAAGCCTTCAGGCAGTAGCTATCGGAAATATTTACAGGTGAAGAAGGAATATTCCACAAATACTTTAATGCCCTATTCAGATCTCTTGGATTGGTAAATTACCAATGCGAGGAAAAGGCTTGAGGGAGCACTCTTCGCGCTTACGGCTACCGTATATGTATAGATATTTTGTCACAATACTTGCATATTCCGGAACCCAATGGAAATTACCAGGTTGGGAATTGTGTCGAACAGATATACTCACTGAAGACCATTAGAAAATGACGGTGTATTAAGTGAATCAATGAAGAGCCGGGGGAGCTGCCATTTTAGTTATACGTAAATTTGACTAGGATCTCCCGATCGGATTTGCCCGCCGCATTTAGGCCTACAAGGACCCATCAACGTACTACTAAGTAATCCATTTATATATATCAGATCGAATGACATCTTTTCGCAAAAAATTAGGTTAGGGTTTTGTCCTAGGAGGGTACCTTCCTGTATTGTGGAATTTGTCTGCCCACTGTCAGATGTCAGTTTATTGGCAAACATCAGACTGGCATCGCTTATCTTGATTAAGAAGGAACTCATCTTCTATGTTCACCCCCATGATTTGTCCACAGGTCTCAGCCTCTTATATCTAGGCGTCCATTGTTAATTTATTTTGACACGATCAATGCATACATACAATGATAACTAAGGGTGATTGGAAAAACTGGCCCATTGCTTCCTTCGCCAAGATGACACTCGGAAATTGGATGAGAGATAGATGCGGTTAGGCCATGCGGGGGGAGAACTCGCCTGCTGTCTCACTGAATACCCAACCAACAGATAAAGGAGCGACGAACGCTGGCATGCAAAATGTCTTCCGCGAACAACATGAAACTGGCAATAGCATGGAGATGGAAGGGACTGAGGCACGAGCAGCGTAACATAAAGGACTTTTTTCAACGATGAACGAATGGCGTAAGTTTTAAATTTCCAGTCCATTTGACTGCGCAGCCTTAGTGATCAGATCGACATGGCAACTGCTTTAAGACAGCTGAGTTCTTCCTTGGGACACCTTGTAGGCGTGTGGACAATGAACTGTCCAAGGGCCGAAGCATCTTCAGATACCCAGACATTCAGGTTCCTGTTATTATGAATAATTGAATATCGAGAAAAAAACATACCTGAAATTTCTTTCCCCGTTTGTATTGGATAGGCATATCGATGCCACCTGTTAATCAGTAGGGATTAGTAAACACGTACGTGTATTTATGGAGTTCTCATCAGTTCTCATCAGTTCCTCGGATATTACATATTTGTATCTGAAGCTGCCATTAATTCAGCTTTTTTATTCCTCCGACTGTGACAGGCACTGACGGATGAACCTGGGTGACTGCGATATGTTAGGCTGATAATAGGAGACCTTATTAAAGATCTGAGAACTAGCATCTGGTTCCTTTGTTGGTTATTTTGACTTTCCGAAAAAGGTGATACAAATTGCTAAGCCGTCGGCATGGTAGGATTATCAGGAATCTAAAAAGTCTGGGGAAGTGTCACTCAACTTTTTTGTGGTGCTTATTGGGAGGTGTAATTCAAATAGATTGCATCTTTCATTTGGAATGGCACGCTCGCTTCGTCTTACTTTGAATGAAGAGTTAAACGTCAGAATGAAACCTATACCGAAAAACTCATTAAGAGTATTCAAATGGTGACTAAAAGGCTGCAATCAGACCTCAAGAGATCAAGAGTCAACGTTACAACATTAGCTCCCCTCATTACATGAATCTGCGAGGCAATAACTCGAATGCCATCATTCACACTCAAGCAAATCTCCTACGGTGACCATTAGACACCTACCGAGTAAGCAAAAAAAGAACTCCGTGGCGTCGACAGAAAGATTGCGGAATATTTTTCAGACGATTTGTGGCCTGCCGCGTTAACTGAGCACCCGAGACACTCCGCGAGAGTGGATTGAGGAAATGACATCTACAAGAAGGTGTTAAGTACAACCGAATATCGATAAAACCCTCGACTAAAAGGTTTTGATTTACTGGTTCTAAGGTAACTGTGAGCGGTCTTGCCGTCGTCTTCAGATTGCTATCTAAACCTACACCGTAATGGTTTTCTATGATCGACAACGGACTCTGTGAATTCAACAGTTGTCATAAGCTGGGACCACCTGATTTGACCAAAATTAGGGTCACCTAATACTTTAACATTCCGTATCGATTTTCATCAGCCAAGACCTTGACGTGGAAATATGGGACTTATCTGTCAAGAAAGGTTTACACACGGTAAACTGTTTTCTTTCAAGGCCCTACCTCGCTTTTTGCACAGAAAAAAAAATCAACTCGAGTGGAGATTCAAAGTCTCACTTTAGGGACAAAACGGTTCGAAATACTTTTTGACTCAAAATGAAACAGAAAATATTTCGGCCCGAGACAATGACACCTCGTTCCGAGAGAAAATATTTCGGGTTGAGATACCGACAGTCTCGATCTGAGAGAAAATATTTCAGGCCGGGAGATGACATTGTCTCGCGCCGAAATATTTTCTGTTTCATTTTGAGTCAAAAAGTGTTTCGAACCATTTTGTCCCTAAAGTGAGACTCTGAGTCTCCACTCGAGTTGATTTTTTTTTTCTGTGTGGTCCCGAGGGCCAAACGCCTCTTTTTGCTAATTAGTGACCTTTGGCCACTCGTTTTCGGTGACGTCTTGGGCATTTGCCCCCCCCCCCGCTAGTTCCGGCCCTAGAGACTAAACTTCCCTACTTCTACGACTTGTTTTATCAACAACAACCAGTCCATTTCTCCAAAAGCTTCCCTCGTAATAGTATACCAAAACCCGACAAAACTTCAACATCTTCATCAGCGACAAAACGGAACGGATTCTAATAGTTGATACCCTGTATAAATAATGGAGAGATACATCTGAGTATTCAATGATTTCATCTCATGACAGAAGTTTCAACGCTCGTATCGTAAATACGATAACGTCATACTACATGGCGTCTACTTTGCCGATTTACTAGACAATCTCGAGAGATCCTTCACAATTAGCTCAACAACATGAAGTATTCCGATCCCTCCTTTGAAAATCGTACAATTTTTACGACTCAATGACGTATCTTCTTCATCAGGGAGAGACGGAAGTTGCTCGTAATGGCTGACTTCCTGACTAACCTGCCGATTTGCCTTACGTACATTTCACCAGATCCTGAACGTAATGGAAGATCCATGTCACTTTACGCACAAACACTTAATCGTGACTGGAGATACCGTCGTCTATCAAACAGGTCGTTTGCCTCGCAAATGTAGCAAGCAAACAAGAAGGGAACGTACGAACATCGTTTAAAACTCGAACCTGACTTACAGGTTTCACATTAGGTTTTTTTACTTGTCCTATGAAAGGTAGCCCGACATCTTAGATGTAGTTCAATTCACATTCACGTCTTATTTAATTGATTAAATGACCAAACCATGAATTTGCAAAGGGACGGATCCACAAACCCTTACGTTTGTTACAGATTCCTCTTGATAACAGAAGTATCACCCATCGAAAATCATGACTTATGCGAAAAATGCACTAATGCGACAATATTGCCGAGGGACCATGATCAATTTTTACAATTCGGAGGTTGAATGAGTGAGAAATGGAAAGAATTTTCATAAAATCTCAAGTGAGACGAACCATACCTGTCCAAAGATGATTGGTGATGCCAACAGGAGGGAGAGAACCCAGATGAGAATGATTACCCTCCTTGCGCGGCTTGGGGTGCAAGTATACTTGGCCTTCATGGGGTGTAGAATAGCGTAATACCTGAAAAGAAATGCACAAGGTACAGCTACACTCTTAGCCAAAAAGGTTCTTTAGGGGTTCTTTGTGCCACACCAGAGGAACCCCAAGGTTCTATATAGAACCTTCTGTAAAGAACCCGAAAGGGTTCCATATAGAACCTTTCTGTCGCCAAAGAACCCATAAAGGTTCCAGTGAGTTAGAACCCTTTTCTGAGGGAAAGGTTCTATCTGGAACCTCTAAAGGGTTCTTAAATCAGAGGGTTCTCCTGGTGTGGCACCAAAGAACCTTTTCGGCTAAGAGTGTAGTAACTAATTCCATCGAAATAATGGTAAACACTTTAGAAACAATTCGTGAAGACACTGCAGCATGAGTTAACTAATACAGACTTTGACGATGTTTCTAGCGGCATCCTCAGTCCAAAAGTATGTTGTAATATAATCTAATGCGGATGTCAGGTCACACTGCGATTGTCTGCGCTACGACGGAACAGTCGGCATCAAGTGTCGCAAGCACGGTCAGGTCACAAAAACGAAAATGTGTACGATCATCGTGGAACAAGCAGCATCACTCGCGCAGGGAATCGTAACCGTGTTCAGGTCACCTGCGAATGGATTACGCCCGTCGGGATGACACAGAAGTTGAATAGGTTCAACCTGCGGATCAGGTCGGCCTTGCGATGGCACAGAACAGGCGCAGGCTGACTTTTCTGGATCACTTTGCGTCTGAGGCACGACAGCGTGGAACAAACCAGTCGCCGATATGGTGCGACATGACTGCAGTTGCGACTCACTTGCGACGATCGGGATCAGTCGCCGACCAAAAAGATCACAGATCGCAAGAGTTCAACATGTTGAACTTTTGCGCCACGACGAATCATGATCCCGACGGGCGTAATCCAGTCGCAGTCGACCTGACTTGAGTTACGACGTCGTGCGATTATCCAAAACAACGAGCGAGCGGTCACGTGCCAGTAACTAACAAATCAGCGCGAGGTAAAATAGCACGGAAGCTGCCATCTTGAACAAGTAACATGATCACAAGTCACATGACTTTTATGACTTCACTGTGCTACGATCTAGTCGCAGGTGACCTGAACACGGTTACGATTCGCTGCGCGCAGATGCCGCCTGTTCCAGGATGATCGTACGCATTTTTCGTTTTTGTGACCTGACCGTGCTTGCGATCCAGCTGATGCCGACGACTCTTCCGTCGTGGCGCAGGCAATCGCAGTGTGACCTGACATCCGCACGATCTTCTTGGTCGGCGACTGATCCCGCAAGTGAGACGCAACTGCAGTCATGTCACACCAGATCGGCGACTGATTTGTTCCACGCTGTCGTGCCTCAGACGCAAAGTGATCCGGAAGAGTCAGCGTGCGCCTGTTCTGTGCCATCGCAAAGACACCCTGAACACGGGGACCGACGAGACGTTCGCCGTGTGGGCTGTATTGTAAGCCAACCAATTTTGAATTGAATAACATAAGACAAATCGCTGCAAACTTCAATACGAAGGAAATGACCTTCGACACGAGACATATCTGTCAGTCGCCAACAATCTTGAACTTTGATACAATCTCCGGTAAATTACGACTCTATCACTCCCACAGCGCCGGACCAATTGTCGACCCGTAGAACTGGTTGATTATATTGGCCGAACTCACGAAGGTCATTTGTGCTTAAAGACATCCCCAAATCATAAACATGTTTGATTGGCCGCTATAGCCCTGACTCGGCCAGATATACAAAGTGGTAGAACCGTCCCGCGAAACTACTGAAGAAAGTAACGTATAAGACACTGATAGGAATTTTCTCTAGATTCTTACCTTTCGACACTCATCGTGGTTAGCGTTAGCACAGAGCAGATGGCCGAAAGATTCTGCAGGTAGTAAAGTGCCTTGCACAAAAACTCGCCGAACTCCCAGGTAAACATAAAGAATTTGGCCAACTGAAATGAAAAATGTAGCATTGTTTAGTTTACATGTTTCTGATCCATGTCTTCCTTTCTAGGCCTAGTCTTACTCAAAACCATGAGCCAGATGGGACTCTAGATGACATCTACCCTGAGACGAAGCTACAGATATGCGCAGACAGACAGACCTTTCTGCCCGGATCTACATGTAAACCTTAACATACTTTGTCCGCTCCCTAATAAACCCAGTCCATAATCTAGTACACCACCGACCACCTGATGAATATTCATGAGATCAAGAACGTAACGCCATTGGCTCTGACGTAGCTTAGATTTCATGTTGTGAGGTCTGTCTGGCCTTGCAAAGATGAAAGTGTTGTTACAACGGCAGACACGTCCGTTCTTGAAGGAAATAACAAGCATTGTTACAAGACTCGAGGGAGGGCAGCGTGGTTTTTATCAGCTATATCGTACAGGTGCGCTCATTTCATAAGCTATCCAATATATTGTGTCACTAATGAACGAACTGCAGTGCAAAGCCACCTCAGACACATCCTATTGTGCGCTGGAGACGGCAAAGGAAACGACACACAGACCGAACAACCCTCAGTCGTGACGGCCTCATTTATTGGCTTGTAGTTCTCCTATCCTTGCCCATACTTCGAAAGAAACGTCGGCAAAGATTGGTCTCGTCATCACGCAAACAGTCAATATATCCTTAATGAACGATATGTCGTGCACGAACGTATCATTATCGTGAATTCTCAGGATTGATTACAGGAATCCACTGATATGATTCAGGACAATTCATCGCCCATCACCCGCCTTTGCACGTGGATACTATGATTGTCTGTCTCTTCACTATCAAAACGGCGAAGTTACTCATTGATCCCTTGGTTGAATACTAACTATCAATCTGTGTAGGCCTAAAGTGCCTTCAGCCTCTAAAGCCCAGGTCACACTGTGGCGACTCAGGCGGGCGAATCCCCGCGAACTAGAATGAAATGGTCCATGGACCATGTGCTTCCTTTGGACATAATAGTGTAATGACAGAGAGAGGTATGTACATGGTCCATGGACCATTTCATTCTAGTCCGCGGGGATTCGCCCGCCTAAGGTCGCCACAGTGTGACCTGGGCTTAAAAAAAGCTCATATATATTCAGAACTATAATTTGAACAGTAACTCAGATAAAGTCGGAACACCAACTCAGATAAAGTCGTGTTAGGGAACAAGGCGATTCTGCGAGAAAGGCTATTTTTACCGACTAAAACTTGCTGCCGGCTTTCACAACTGCAAGTGCATATTGAATAAAAATATCACTGTTTTCGCATTGATGTGGTTCCTGGAGCATCCCCAATGGGTATACAGTGATTTCGCGCTTTAATAAGCTACTCTAATGAGTAAAATGCGATGATCTCCGCTCACAAACTTCTCAAAATGAATTATGGGTAATTTGTGTGGACGATACCGCACGCTGAAGATGCGAAAACTGGTAACTCGATTCAAAAAACATATCTCTTAAGCTGATTTCATCACGTTGAACATCCCCCAGGAAGTCAGTGATTTCTATGTTCAGTCATGCGTTAAAAAGGTTGGTAATTCTTGATTTTAAAATTGAATTTTCGAATGAGAATTTTTAAGATTACTGAGAAGACTGTCATGACCTGAGAGAACATCAGGAAATTGGATGTCTTTCTGTAGAATAGTGGTTTTGTTGTATCCGCTTTTCCTGAATCATTTCAAATAATTAAGTAAATCAAACAATCTACAAAAGAAGTTTCATTTTGGAGTCAGCGGATTAGAAAACTTATAGTCAGCAGAAATGGAATGAATTTCAGAGAATGGCATTGATAAAAACTAAAAAAATATAGGTAAACTAGGAATCAATTATAGTATTTATACTAACATATGCATCAATCATCACATCCACTCCTTCATCTTTGACATGAAACCTCATCTCAGAAGAAATAGGGATTATTTTCGGATCGCGAATTGAAAACCTCTCGACCATTCAAAAATTAATGTAGTCACTGGCACTGAGTATTTGCTCTCGCTTCCGGCAGGTTACAGGCACTGTCACTCTGTGTGCATTTCCGGAGGCACAACTCCTTCAAAAAATCCTACCCAACAACTATTTAGAGACTCTAATAGACTCAAATGCTAGATGACTCCAAATGGCTCTAAATTGCGCAACGTCGATTTCCAAGTGCTGTGATAACACTAGTCCTATTGCAGAAGTGGCATCGTCTAAAGAGCCACGCGGTTTCAGGTTTGATCTTGCGTGCACAGATCGTTCTTCAATCTTACTAATTCACTTAATCGATGTTGAAAGCCACCACGGCGTCTCTCCACCTGTCGCAGTTGTGCTTTTGACGTCATTTTGTAAACATTTTCAACAAATTCGATGACAATTCACTGGGAATTGCACACAAATGACGCTCATATTAAAAATGTAAAATGCGCACCCATATTACTGGTATCACAATGGGATGTACTTTTCACAGGCAGGGCTCGAGAGAATCGCCTATGCCTGATAAAAATAAGGTATAGGAGGAGCAATTTCCTTCGCAAACCTACCCATGTGTGAAGTTTTTGTTCTTAAGAGCTTCATCTGTAATACAGTCTCTCTTACGGACAGTTTACGGACAGCGATACCTGGGATACAGACCAGGAGGTGACTTTATGATGCACTAAGGTCATTGATCATCTTTGTCACCTCCCGCGATGCAATCACCCACTCCCCGGCCAACGATGGCCAGATCCCACGGGAATAATGCGCCACTATTACACCCTTACAGCGGCCTCCAGCTCCCTACGGTCAGAAAATGGCCAATAAAGAGGACAATAAAGTACCATCAGCGACGATCTTCGATGATATTTCAGGTTCGCGCCTGATTCGGCATAATTTGATACAATTAGCAAATCGTAGAATGGCAATGCGATTGATTTATCCTCATCCCAGACATGAGCCGATGGTGGTCATCCAGATAAGCCGAAAGCAACAATCCGAGAGAGCGTCCGAGTTATTTTCGGACGCTGTAATGGAATTAGGCCCCCAGGAGAAAAGATGTCCATATTCGTCAGGTATTGACCCTTAAATTGCCCTAATATGGCGTAGGCCCGATCAAAACCTCACACCGATCGAGTTGGTGGTACCGACAACAGTACTACCGGGGAAACCATCTGAAACACCGATGACAGGCAGGGATTATAGGATAGGACAGACTAAGCTTCAGATTACCAGAGACAAAGCGAAAAAAACGATATGGAAGAGTGCGGGAGAAGAGGTTGACGGTATCGGCCTTAGTCTCGACCTTCGGTGATACTCAACGAGTAAAAGCCGCAAGATTCTTACCGACAAAGAACCAATACCCTTGAGGGCTGCATTTTGTTAAGTGACGGTTGTATTCATATTCTCTTAAGCCATGCATTTAACCTCATCTGACCACTTCAGAACTATATAGCTACCACGATACAGGCATGAGCATCATCAGCCTCCAACCGCGAACATTTCTCCCGCGCTCGTCTTTTTCTATCACATTCAACTGAGTGTTTCGAGATCATTTTCGTCACTTTTTATATCCATCACTGCCTCAACCTGACAAGGGGAACGGTTGTTCAGTTAATTTTCTCTCCGTGAAATTGCCGTTATTATTTCGATCAACTGGATGGAAGATTTGAAGATGGAATCGCGAATACTCCAGGGAAGGACTTGAAAAACTTGGACTTTGTACAGATGCGAAACAACCGGGACTTTGTTCTCTTCTGTGTTCAACAGGCTAAATAAACCAGGCGGTTAAATGACCCCTGTAAAATGGCAAGTTTTAAAAATCAGCGTCCATATTCATAAAACCTTGCTAGCTTAGTTGGTTGCTAGTTGTGTACATTGGCCTGTACAAACTAGGCACTTTAGCAGGCAACTAAGCCTAGCAAGGTTTTATGAATATGGGCCCTGGTCGTCATATACGTTATTCGAGGACAAATTTGGAATTTGTGCAGACCACAGGAGTTGTGGTGAATATGAAATCAGTACCGACATGGTCTGTTGTGACGTTAGGAGGAATGACATTTTCAGAATAACATGTGAATAGTAGTTGTAAGAGGCTTCAGGAACAATGAAAATTACTGAGAACAGACAGGTGTAATGGTCCTAAGGGAATAACTCCCATATAAATAATACGTCCCGAGGTTTGAGTAGCTGTGCAGAAAACATAAAGATCCGCTCTAGCGTGATCATACATGTATGACTGGGGTAATCTTTTTTCATTTATTCATTTTCGTCATCTTGTAAGTAGGCTATATTGAATGATTTCCCACCAGAATACCATGTACACGCCCCAGTGGCTTGTGATACAAAAAAATAATCACTCAATCGGCTGAGGAACTGTTCCTTTGGTAAATGAGACCCTAAAAGCATGAACGTTTTTACTCGGGTGTCATCAATAATTTCTACGCTTCTCTCACGACGGGAAATAAAATCCTTAGGGGCAGGATTTTACCACGCGAGTAGTTGGCCTACGGGCATGTAATTTCACGCTATTTGTTCGAATTAAATCCTCGTGCGCGAAACCACTTTGGAGCAGACAATTTTGTTTATCATTGCCCGGAGATGGAGGTTTGACTAATTGCAACGAAATAGTTACATGTCCACTAAAGAACATACGGTAGGATGTACTCGAACGATTCCAGGAATCGTTCCTGAAAACTAAACTGACAATATTCTCCCATTGCTAACCTTCCCTAAAGTACATGTGGGCTAGTCCATTCCAGTTTCAAGCGGCCCTTCAACACACCTCACACTATTCCCCCAAAGTTCTGAAGCCGGCAGCACACGAAGCAACTTTCGGCACAGCATCAGAAAACTGGCCACTTCAATCATGCAGAAGTCCACAAAATTCCATAGGCCCATGAGCTCTACTTCAAAACAGACTGACGGTAAGGTTGAGGTTCAGGTGACGTTAACGCATTTTCAGTGACTAGTACTAGTATACACCCTCTTGTTATTGCAAAGTTGTAACCTGCCCTAAGTCCTCCCCAAACAAATCTGTTTATATACAATACAACGAATGCTTTGACAGAGCTTGTTTACATGTACCTGTCTCCAAGATAGAGTAATCGAAATAGGGAGATGAAATTTTTGTTGGACTGACACACACAGAGTATACAGTTTGGCAACGTAATCTTTTTTTTTTAATCTGAAGAAAATGGAGAAGTGTCTGTGTTGAAATAATGGTAAAAAAGCTGGCCTGGGATTTGATAGATCAACTGGCGAAAATCAGTGCTTCCCGGTGCCATATGAACTAAGATTACTATACAAACAATGAAGAGTTCTTCCAACGTATTTTAGCAAGAATATTATATTTCGTTGAATGCATTACGTGGATGAAAAGGTAGAAAAGGAGCAAAAGTAGAATATGCTTTGTGATCTCGAAATTGAAGTATTAAAACTCTTTGAAATTGTTAAATGCGTCTGGATGAGATGAAGTCGTATCAGAGAGAACGATTGTTGCTGAGAGTGCTGCGAGGCGATGAGTTTCACTTTCATCTGGTATTGGAATTTTTGCGCTGAAAGTACTAGTGAGCATATTTCGTAATGCAGTGCACGCATGGCGGTTTTTGGGTGGAATCAGCTCAAGACACCATGGGTTGGTTCCTGAAGTTGCTGGGGAACCTCATCTTCACCGTCAGACTGTTTTGAAGTAGAGCTCATGGGCCACGGAGCCACGGTGAGGTCCTACCAATAAAAAATCAAACGCGCCTAGCGGGCACTCCACAAGGAGAGGGAGAAAGCTAATAGAGATTAGCCAATCAGCTACCCCAGAGGGAGTTCCTTTCATTGCTCCAATCAGACCGACCAATACATCCCCAAGGACGGGCGCTTCATTGAATATAACGTAACATTTAATTGGCTCCGAGTGGTGAGGTAAAGACACAAATGAACGATGGAGCTTTTTTGGACGGCGTATCATGCAAAGATGCATTCATCATCATTTTTGAGGCATTCTTAAACTCGACATCCTCACTGCTGATTGGATCTGCCTTTTATTTCATCACAAAAGCAGTCCTCAATGGCATAGCACGGCCAGCGTCTTAAAGTGTTTTTCACATTGAACTGGCCAAAGGTACTTGGTTGAACTCAGGAATGTGACCAGATCACATTTACCGAGAGGTAGTGGTGTTGCACAACACTGACTTGAAAACAGATTATAGCTCTTTCATGCTGTCAGCCAAAGCTGGTCAGCCATGGCACTGGCTGCCGAGGGTTGTGTAACATTATTATTTGTGATCATGCCATTACAGTTTAGTGACAAGAGGTCAGCCAAGTACCTTTGGCCAGTTCAATGTGAAAAACACTTTAAACACGATTTAGGTTCCAGTCCGCCGCAGAAACCAGTAACGCGTGTGAACAGATTCCAGGTGATTGAATTTCAATCACGAATCGCGTACCGAGTCTTCCATGACCAATTTATCACCGATTTGAGTTGAGAATCAAATTTGAATCACTTTCAATGAGACAACGGCGTTTGTGTCAGTTATTTCTATTCGAACCGATTCCTGTAAACTCAAGTCTGGAGCATAGCATGTGTTGTCTAATTGGCGCTTTCACGAACGAAACCAAAAACGCCGTGCTGAATCCTACCCGTGTTTATCACCTGGCTGGCATCATTGAACGTAGATCAACTTCATGACGTCCCATTTGTTCACGAAATCTTGTCCTTGAGTGAGTCGATAGTCACGCAAATTGGGATAATGTCTTGGGTATGTTCATGGTAATAATTGCCAAAGAACGATGTTCTGCAGATACTGATTGGCCTGGTCCACCTCCGACCTTGGGAGAGATCGCAAGCACCTGTTTGTGATACTGTTCGTGACTTACTTCAATAGCATGGTCTTAAAATGATAAGCAGTCAATTTCTGCATCTTCATCCGGAAATACCACTACGTGTGGAATTGGCTGAGGTAACATCTGCTGGAGGCAAATGACCTTCGCAATGACCACAGCGCCGTGGCGCTTGATAAAGTCATTTATACAACGGTAAGACCAGGAAACAAACTTCAGAAAAGTGAAAAAGGATGTCCTGCCTGCAGTTATAGATGGAATAACTTCAACTATTATAATCTATCTTGAGGCATAAACTTCAAGACCATCTAAAGTCCAATCCCTGAGCCAAAAAACCAAGAACGCCAGATGTTTTTTACAGTTTTCGCACAGCAGGAAATCAATACCGAGTTGAACCTCGCCCCCGGCACCCATCGGGTACCAACCAACTGCTGGAACCATTGGAATTCGACGCCTGTTCAACTTGTCAGTCAGATCACGACGGTGAATTTTTCTAACGGCGAAAACAGTGTACGTTAAACCAATTTCCACCTGCAGTCCTCTACCAACTTCTTGCACTAAGTATATGCCAAAAACGTTTATCCACAAATTACCTCTTTTCCCCAACATTCAGCCCACTGCGGCACACGAACAACGCTGTTGACATTTAGCGATCCTTCGTCGTGTGGATCTATTTGTAGTATTATGCTCGGCTACAGGTGGCTCCACGGTCGCTTGCGACTGTGCATGACCTATCCAAACTACATGTAAATAGATCCGCACTTAATAGAACCGGACTTATTAAACCCGGCAATTCTGTAATGGAAGCAGAATAAGAGCGGTACAAATACCGCCTTTTTTGTAGTGGAAGCGCAACTTATGCTGTCCGAACTAAATAGATCCGCACTTAATAGAACCGGACTTATTAAACCCGGCAATTCTGTAATGGAAGCAGAATAAGAGCGGACAGATACCAGCTTTTTTGTAGTGGAAGCGCAACTATAGACTGAACCCGCACCAAGAGGTGAAACTGTCTGCTCTTCATGGCAATTAAACTCAATGTCCATGGGACGACCAGCCACGAAAAAAAAATTCTTCACCAATTTGCATGCGGGAGAGCTCGCCGGGGCTAATCGTGCGTCGAGCAAACAGCAGTTCGTTGTCAGCCAAACTTTGGGACTGCTCCTGATTGGCCCACTCAGGGTGCCTTCGCTGTCAGCACAGCTCGACTACCAGTCGTACTTCCGGTACAAAATATCACGGGTTAGTTACAACTCCAACTGGAGTCTCGGCGATTCATTAGTGGTCGCTAACAAGCTAAACCGCGTATACGAATGATAGTCATTAAATCAACGCGTTTTTCCACAGTTTTGGTTCCGGCCGGAGCGCCATAATGGATATCCAGGAGCTTAAAAATTCAATAAGTTGGTTCTTTAGTGTTAATAGGCATTCTAAAGATAGAAGAATTCAAAATATATGGCATTCTTCTGGCTTGTCTCATCAGAAATGCGACGTTATGACACCCCGAGTCCGCTTATAATCGTATTTCCAGCATAATTCATTCAAAATTGTCTTCGGGATGTCGCTAGGACTGAGTATCTCTTGCAATACACAGGCAACCACCGTTAATTACTAATGAAGACCAGAAAATACTGCCCTCCCCCCACCCCCCACCCCGATACGCTACTGTATTCAATGCTAGCCTTTTACACCTACCGTGTGCCTACTGCATTTGATGACCATGTACAATGTAACATCATTAGACTCGCAGACTTGTGGTGTATTCAAAGATGCCCGGATTTTATTTGAACGTACCAAGTATCCCCCACACCCCAGTCCCATATGGAAAGATGTGTCAGAATTATTCACAACCAGTACCTGAACATGTACCTATTTCTGGCGACATGGTGGTTGTGATTTATTGATACGGAGACGCAAGGCCAGGTGAGACTCAGAACGCAGTTTTTCTTCCACTAAATGAGCTCTATATTTGCGATTCTGATCAGGTATCTCACTTTCCCGATTCCACTTGAGAGTTGACATCCACAAGGCAATCAGACCTGATGAATACACATCCCTCATCTAATTCGGACGGTACGTTCGAGACAGAGAGAATTACTTACATACCCTTTTTGCAGGGAAACTGATCAACCGACCAGGTGTCACTTAATTTCAACGGATTTAACCAGACGTGACACCTGTAGAGGCGGTCGCCGTTCCTCTTTCGAGAAACAAAACAAAAACATGGACCTGGACTAGTTTTGGACTGAAACGTCAACCACGCCAATCACTGACAATCTCTCCAGTAAAGGCCCGTTTACACATGCAACTTTTCATATGCAACTTCATGCAACTTGTTGCATAAACCTGATGAGACCAAAAAGTTTCATAATATTCCACTTGAGAGTTGACATCCACAAGGCAATCAGACCTGATGAATACACATCCCTCATCTAATTCGGACGGTACGTTCGAGACAGAGAGACATACTTACATACCCTTTTTGCAGGGAAACTGATCAACCGACCAGGTGTCACTTAATTTCAACGGATTTAACCAGACGTGACACCTGTAGAGGCGGTCACCGTTCCTCTTTCGAGAAACAAAACAAAAACATGGACCTGGACTAGTTTTGGACTCAAACTTCAACCACGCCAATCACTGACAATCTCTCCAGTAACCGCGTTCTGTGTTTTCTTTTGTTTTTTCGAAACCTGGCGGGGAAACCGACGGTTTTCATTCCATGCAGTAATTATAATCTCATCAAAGGCTGAGTCGAGTCCAAAAAGAATACAATGTCATCGAAGATAATTTGTTAAACAGATTTCCTTCTCCCCTGGCCCATCCTAGCGAGTTGCAGGAAGTAAACTAGTGTCTCTGCAGAGACCACGACGTCTAGAATACTAATTGTTGCAGGCGGGACAAAGGAAAAGTTAATGTTAGTAACAACTTTTTCTCAAACGCAATACACTTAAATGTCAGGTCTCTCTAGAATTCTGTAACATCTGATAAACACATCGGTACCAAGACCATCATACAGGCGTTCACGACAAGATGTGACTTAAAATCGTATTACGAAAGTTGGTAAGTCAATTGTTTCCCAAGGGGCGATGAAGGAAGCCTCCTACATGTCGTTCCTACATTTAGCTTCCTTGAAAGATATAATCTTGTGGCAGTGCCACTTTACGGGGAGAGTAGATTCCCACCGTTGGAGATCATGCAGAAGCAAGAAGTTTGATCTTTACGTAAAGTGCCTCCTCCGCAGGCACAAGACAAAGAAAATTAACTGAAAACTGGGAATGGACATTTCGTTTTCTTCCGGATTTCTGGTGCTTCTCTTTTAATACCAAACAAACCGAATCCTTCCAAAACCACTCAATGAAATAATATCCATTGGACGTTAAGTTGAAATAAAATATCTTGCTTCCAAGCATTCTTTCCATCTCCACCAATTTTGAGAAGTGTAACGGACGTTGCTGACTCTTGAAAAGAACTACGTCAACCGACTAAACATATTTGACGAAACGTGAGCTCAACCTGCTCGATAATCTTAGATGTTGATTAGTTGTGTGACGTAAATTTAAGGAACACAATCCGACGGATGTCAGATAACAAATGACCATTAATCTTATTTCTCCGTCAAAGAAACTGGTTAATGTCACGACCTTATATCCCCCGTCAAAATAATGGCCAATAATTGGTAAATGATAGTGATGATGATACGGCTATGCTGTCATGATGTTGTATCTATCAATACTCTAATGGTGTAAACTGCATTAACAAGCTGTAAATCTTTTGGGATCGGTAGATCAACCATTGATCTGTCATGGATATCGTCCGTACCGTACATCCACCTCGGCAGTGAAATCGAATTTAGATCCTGTCAGACTTCAAAGAGTGTTATTGTAGAAAACGCACCAAAATACTGGGATGCCATATCAAAGGACAATCTCTTTCCCACTTTCTACAGTTGTTCCGAATCGGCAGTTAAACAGGAGCTCAACGAAAATTATTGACACAACATACAATCTTTCTTTGAGAAGATTACGAAAATGCCGCTACGAACGAAGTATCGACAAGTTGTTTACGTTGTGACATGACGAATATTTTGGATTACAATGAGAATTTTAATTTATCCGTCGTAACAAAACAATGTTTTATAGGGTCTTAAAGTTTTCCATTTGCAAACACGAGGGATTTCTCATTTCTCTTTTCCATTGGCAAATTTTACCAATTACAGTCTTGTCAATTCAGACGATCATCAGTAATACAGTTCCGAATGAAAGTAATCGAGTTCGTTTGGTTCGCATCTAATATCAGACATACGTGATTTACTAAGAGTTTTTTTTCAGATGATTTACTTCTCGACGAAGAGAACGCCATAAATGTATTGGGCCATGAATTAGGAACACAAAAAATCGCTTTCTGGTCGAATCGCTTTAGTCTGTACTCATAAAATTTTCTATTTGTATTTGATTTTTCCGTCAGGCCTGATGCCATAGTGTTATTGGCCCTGGTACATGTAAGTGCGGATGAGACTATCTCAAGCTACTCATAAATTATCAGTACGTCTACCACGCTTAAACGCCCTTTGAGTCAGTATCATTACGCCTGATTTGCTTAAGCCCGTTGAGTCATTATCAGTGTCACTGCTATGCTTAAAATCTATACGATCAGAGTCCTTTCTTAACTAGGGTTCCAATACATTCTGTTTTGATGATATTTCGTCCACCTGCAAAGCTCACCAAGATATGCGATCATAGAAATTTTTGTTATATTTTTACAGAAATTCTCTGCAGCAGAGTCTCCGGGAATTACACCACAATGGCGTGATTTATGTTTTCCTGTATTAGTTGGACTCAACTGGACTGTCCAGAATGATGCTTTCTGAGAACGTATTAAAATATAATTTGGTCAGCCTCCAGTCAAGTCTCTGCTAACATTTCTTTGAGTCCGTAATTTTACAGATCACGTCCTGAGACTCTGCTGCAGGAATTTTCTGTAAAATCCTCTGTTAGTTCTAAGAGTGTAAAGTAAAGTGAGCTACTAATTTATGAATTGAATTGAAAAACTGAACTCATCAGCTGTATCTCGACAAGTTACGACCGCGTTATAAGCATTATATTCCCTATTCATGTCTTTTTAGTAACAGCAGCTGCAATTGTGTCAGAGTGTTAAAGCCACAGAATCGCTAGCACAGGAAAGGAAGTCGTCTACCGGTGGAGCTGCGGTTCCAGGAATCAGCTGCAAGAACATGATCAACAAAGGAAAAAGAGTGGGGAGACAAATATTGGTCAAGCAATGAGTTGACGATGCAATACACGTAATTATCGTCCTGAACCATCTGAAAGTGTCACCAGTTGTGGCTATCTTTGTGGCGATATACAGACATACTCATTTACCCAAAGCATCTGCGGGGGAAATTACACCTTTCATGTTTATTCTGTTTGATTATAAACCCTAAATACCACCTGATTAGGACGGTACACTTCCTTACGAATAGAATAGGTGACATACAGAATATGTAATCGAGATGTGGTGGTGTCAGTGCGTGTAAATGTCATGGCAGTGCTTTGAGGTTGATTGGAACTCGATAGGAGTTCGTATGTTTACTCCACATTTCGGAGTTTTACATAAATCTTTGATAATTGGAAGCAATTCAGATGATATATCGCACGTTAACCACGTCACCTTCTTATCTTTTACTATTTTTTATGCCTCATCCGTACTCTCAAAAGAACTCGGGCATTAATCTGGACAAGCCAAAGCATGCGCACTGCACATGTATAGATCCGCGTTGACAAAATATATCGAATCCAATTTAAGCCAAATCGGATCATTACGATCTAATTCAAGTGATGTTGTGAATTTGAAGCGGTTCTGAGGCGCCAGAAAGGTCACCCTATCATCAATACCTTTAAATAAATGATTAAGGGAGTTCAACGCTTAAAAAGTGATACAGTTAGTGAAGCAATTGGTTAGTTGTACGAATTCAGCTCTTTATAAATGTTCGGNCTTGTGAAAATCACAATCCAATAAGAAATTAGTTGAGTTGCTTCTGTTTCTTTAATTAAACTGACACGACACTGTTCCGAAATTCAGTCACATCAGCTAAAGTAGCCCGTGTCAAAGTAAAAGTTATGGCCCGTATGCATAAAGGTGGAATAAGCTTATTCCAGGTATAGCTTCACGTTATAACGTTAGGTTATACCTGGAATAAGCTTATTCCACCTTTATGCATACGGGCGAGTTTATCAATAACGTAATGGTTGAGTGTCATCCAACTTAAGGCCCCACACCGGTCTGCCTAAAACCTCTCAGCAGAACTGCTCACGACCGAACCCTGACCATTTCTGACCAGTACCCATACAACTGGGTGGAGTGAGATAAGGTAAGAAAAGATACCTGCCCAGAGTTTCACGCCGACAGTAGGACCACTGTATCAACCCACTTTTCGTATTTTCCTATTCATCCAGTCTTTCGGTGAGTGTGCAGGTTTCCATCACCCAAGTTAGCGACGTCAAGCACGGATAAACGAAGAAGATAGCTGATCACAAGACCAGACTGAGCGCTCAAGGCAAAGTCTGATCCAACAGTTTCATAAATAATTCAGCGGGGTTTTTTTACCTTAGGATACCCAATGGACAGACAATGTTACTTCCCGTAACCAGTGTCATAATTGGCATTACCATTCGCTAGAGGAGCTTTCCCTTCCAACTCAACTTGAAACCTACGATGGTACGTGATACTGGTGCAGATATTATGAATGTCCCGCAAACCACGCTCTACACACGACGAGGAAGACAACTGAAGGATAATGTCCTATTCTGCATCAACAAAATGTTCTAAATAAAGCCTCCATATCCTATCTGCGGATGATTTGGTTCCATCGCGAAAAAAAACGAAAGCTGCCTCAACATCTTCTATGGGAGAACACCATTTAATGGGGCAATAACGTTCAACATCGATCTCTGACTCGCCATTGAGTAGGATGGCCGTCGAGGAGTAATCGTGTTTCAACTTTTAAGCTCTCTGCTTGGGATTATGAACAGTTGTTTCATTCGGTCGCAAGAGCTGGTCACTGTTAAAAATATCTGTAAATTTACAGCAGAATTTTCACTGCAAGGTTGCTGTAAAATTCATTTCACTGCAAACTGTTGTTTTTTTCACTGGAATTTAACAGCAAGATTACAGTTTCTCAGTTTTAAAGACAGCATACATTTGTTGTAGAATTCATACAATTTTGCTGTCAAAATACAGTAAACGGGTGCTGACAAAATACAGAAAAGTGCTGTGTTACTCGGCTGCCAGCAAAGTGTTGTCAGCGTTTTTAACAGTGTATGTTTTATTGGGAATTGTAGCTACTCGCCCAAATACGACTCACTACTGGTTAAATCTATTAAAATGAAAGCGACAACCTGCTGGTGCATCAATGTCTTAACAAACATGTAAAGGCGTTTATTCCATACGAACAATAGCTGACGTTTCTGCTGTCCTGTTTAGCAGCTCCCTTCCTCACATACTTTTGCCGAAGTGTTAGTGACGGCGCGCAGCTACATCACGACCTGTTGACGTGACCCACTGCAGCTGCCACGAGTAAATTACATAAGCACGGTAGAATATTGAATGTGTGTTGTCCAGCAGTCATAAATAGTCCTCTTTACCGAAATTTCTTCGGATTACAATCACTACTGTATTCCACTAAAGACCGCAATTAGCAAATCTACACACGCAGCAACTCGCGGCAACAAATAGCCAAATCACTTTTCCCAGTCCTGTTGGTGAATTATCTATTTGTATGTCTGGTTGCGTTCGCTTTAAGGAATTCTCCCCTCGCCAAAGGACGAAAGCGCAACCCCTTTCTCAGTAACGAGGTTGTCTACTTCAGTAACGGCCCTACCCGATGTTGCTTTGTACCCTATCTTAGTTCCATATTGTGGATATCAAGAAATGCTTTATCCAATTTTGCCAGCCGTATTGGCGAATTATATACATCCTTACGAATTACTGGTCTGGGGACGTCATGAGAGGTTACATCATTCAGATCTTATTGTATTGGACTGGAGTCCAAATTTCGCTGCGAAATGGCATTGTGTCTTTCCGAGGCAAAAAGGAGTTTTTGACGCGAAGATATCGAGGTGTGTTGCATTCTATTGTTACCAAATAATCAATCCAATCGAACAGCACTGCAAAAATGAAACAAAAGTGGAAAAGGTGCTACCAAGATCACACGGCGATTTATTAAATGGGACCATGCCAGAAATGTGATTCAACCTTTGCCGGCGCAAAGTATCCCGTATTTTTGCCTTCGCTTTGACGTGTCGGAATGAAGACTATTCCACATGATGACGTCATTTTCTGAGCCAGATTAAAATGGGTTCACCGCCCTGACATGTAAATTAGTAAGTTATAAAATGGTGAATAGATTACGCCGCAAAGGGAAAAACAATATGGAATGAGTAAAGAAATGCAAGTTCGCCTTCCACATGCATAATTCATGTGAGAAAAACAGACAGCGATAATTAAATCGTATTCCACAGATTATTAATTCATTCAAATTTCATTAATGTTTTTATAACAACCCTGAGAGTTGGAAAATATTTCAAAAACACAACACAGCCAAATTATTTTACGGTAAGCCTTCAACGTTTTCGTGATCCGTTTACTCAACACAGGCATTAAATTTAAAAGCAAGGTCATTTAAACCGTATGCATAATGCAATAAGTGTGTCTTCAAATGAAGGTCAGGTCGGGTGGAATTAGGTTCCAATGATCCTCTGTGTTATATCAAGAAAGTGGAACAGTAGCCCTGATTACACTACATAAAATCCCCGGTTTTTTGCGGTCACACCTAATGTGTGGCTTCAAGAAACCCGTGTCTGAAAAACACGGCAAGGTCGCCGTGCTTTTCGTTAGTTCTTAGCACGGCTACAGATGGCGCAGCCATTAGGTGACGTCGTTTTCGCGCCTCCAACAATGTGTGCCAATACAGAAATGACCGAAGAGTCAGTGCATGCAACGCACCTGTTCCCGGGCTACTTACATGTACATTGTAACTACAATGTAGTAGTGACCTCTCGCCGGGCTTTTCGTACAGACGGGTCTGACACGGGTCTGGAAAAACGCGGGTATTTTCAACAGGTGTAACCGTAGCTTATGTGAAACTCTTCGATAACAGCCCTCTCCTCGACTAAGGAAATCCTTTTCAAGCCACTGTATTGCCGATAGCTCGGCGCCAAACGGAATTCCGATATGCGTTTCTTATGAAAAGATCCCTTCAAAGGCTCCAATCAATTTCTCTCTATAGAAACATTAAAAAGCTCCGAACAATAAGCTCCTTTTAAAGTTTCATTTCCCCCATTTCAGGAAAAATTAAGAAAGTGAAGCTCGACGTGCAGACAAAAAGGACGACAGGACCTATAAACCAAATATTCCTTTCAGAACGACACATCAAACGTTGCCGCAGGATGATCAGCAGTAAGAACCATTTTTGGACAGCGAATTTCAGCACCGAAACTGAACATTAGTTTTACTCTTCAAATCTTTTTAAAAATTGAAAGTTATAGGGCAAAAACCAGTGGAGTTCAGGTTTTCTGTGTTGTCAGGAACGAAACGAGTTGCCTGGATATCAGCGTAGCGATTTGTGTCTCATTCCATGAAGTAAATCTCTTATCTTGGTCATGGGTATCAGCAGTTTCTGGTGAATTATGCCAACATTTTTTGTGTTAATCATGGAAGTGAAGCCTTCGCTAGAATTAGGGCCATCGTTTTCAGGTTTTGCTCATTGTGCAAGTTTTTCTATTCATATAATGGCAGATTCGCTGCTTGGAATATCTTAGCAAGCAATCGTGTCCTTCGATGCCACGGACAATGACAATCTGACGATGTCCACAGTTGTTCTGTTCAATCAAGGGTCCGCGAGTAACAGCCCGGAATAATCAACGAAAAGTGGATTAGAGAAAAAATTCCTCCAGCAATAGCTGATTGGAATACAAACTAGCTCATTAGACAGTTTCACATGGTACGAACTGCAATGCCTATCTACCATTAGTCATTTAAAGCCCATTCAAAATAATCCCCACAAATAAATTTTCAATGGAAAGACTCATTCAAGTTATTAAACCGTCCTGCATTATCCTTTAGCATGATATTTGCATGAATTATTTGATCAAATTGAAGTATCGTCCCGTAATTTCGAGACGGGGTTGATCTGACAGATACTCGGATTTCAAATTCATTTCCGAATTTACAGCGACTGCTGCACCGATTTTTAGATGAGACACTTTTTACGTGTTGAGTTCGCAGTTAATGAAACTGCGTCAAACCGCACATTGCCTGTTGCAATGCTGTTTGTCAGAGATGCGCTTGCAATATAATGACGGAGCAGAACGGAGAAGACAACCTACTGTCGTTTTTCAGTTGAGCATGATCGGCGCAACTACAATCATCCAACCGGCTTATAACGACTTGGAAACAATCAAATACGAAATCAAGGGAAATGAGTTATAAAAAGATACATAGATATACATGTAGAAGAAAGCAAAGATACCATAAAATCACAGGTGTCAGGAGAAAAAAACCGCGAATTCTCTTTACCAAATTAGGAAATATTAATCAAATCAATGGAAAAGCAAAGAAATTTGTGATTTACTGTGAATAGGTAGGATGACAAGCTCGGAGCCTTGGGGAATAGAAAGACATTGTATCGGAATCCTTTAATGAGTCTTACTAATCTACGAACCCGTCATCTTTCAATAATGAATTGCTAAGACGAGCAAAGCAGCATTGCATAAGCCGTTAAATTCTCTTCAGCATCCGGGAATGATAGCAGAGATGCGCTGACAGCAATGTCGAGCTAAGTGGGCCAATCATCAGGAATCTTGATCGTCGAGATGACAACCAGCTCCACCGTGGTATTACCTGGAGTTTTTGTTAACTGGGAAAGATGCCCGTGCGCCGACTTCGAAAGTCTTCCTTGGCACCTAGAGGAAGTTTGCGCTGTCATTTGTGAAGATTTCCCATGACATTTGTAGTCCATTCAGCAGAAAAACCTCGTCAGAGCAGAGTCAAAAGTGCAATGACTGGCTGATTATGGTCGACTTCATGCAAGGATCATTGACTCAGAAAGGCAAGGATTCTGTACCACGTAGGCAGAGTTTGTGAGAGCATGGAAGCTTTTGCACAAACCAGTAGCTTAAACATGGATTCATCCAAAGGGCTACAACATAGTGTGCCTGTAAAATGCACTAGCCAAAGGAATGCAGCCGACGGCGCATGTGACGTTTATACTTCAGTATCCCCGTCCAAACACGTCGCCATGATCCGTCGGGCAAAAAACAATTCTTTATACATTTGTACGCGCCACGAGCGAAATCCATTGCATCTTAATCATTTGATGTAATATCGCGGATAAATCGAGAGGGATGATTTTACAAAACGTCTGCTTTCTCAAATGCATCTGCGGTGGGTTTGTAAACAGCCCTATTTACAAATCTCCTCGCACTAAGTGAAATCGATCTGGTACGCAGTCATAGATATTGGTCGGTGGACCTCCGATCCATCAGTCTGTATTATTCGCTGCTAAAACCACGTGAGGGAAATGTGCCATGCGATCAGCTGTCTGACCAATGATACAAAAACGTAGGTTTTTCTTCGTCAACGAGGCTGCTTGCAACTTCTGGTTGGCGATGCAATTAATAAAAGTTCGGCATCACTCGTTGCCAGAGGTGAAGATTTCGATCGACAAAAGAAGGTTTCTTGCTAATAAAAAGATGCACGACGGCAAGGAAGCAATTAAATCAATAGGTCCCCACAATGACATTCCGCGTGTCAGAGTTACATGTAAGGTTTACGTAACTGACTGCCTTCCTTCACAAGATATGGCCTAAAGTTGAAGCTGCTATACTTAACCACCTAAACACGACTCAATCAACTGAAGCAGTTTGTATCCGTTCGGAACCTGTTCTAATTGGCCATTATCGTAATCTAGTAGCCTATATATTTATCTTGAACAAAATTACATTGAGAGACATTCGTAGGGGCATGTTAATGTTGCAGCTTTGAAACATGAAGGAGCAGAGATTCGTCATTAAGTTAATGGAGTTTGTGACTTGTGGATTGGAGATAATGACAAGGATGTATGATGTCCTTTGCCAGACATTAGTTTGGCCGACATTAGATCAATTCCGGTACTTACAGTCTCATGGCAGACACAAATACTATTTGGAGCATGTCATGGAGTTGATGTCAATAAATTCTTTATGAAAAGATACTTAGCTATGAAAACCGAAGGACTGTGGCGGAGTGAGTGGTTGTCATAACAGACGTGAGATGTGTAAATTCTTTATGGAAATGTATTTAGCTCTGAAAACTGGTGAACAGTGGCGAAATAATTGCTTGTCGAAATGGAGAGACGAGATACGTCCTCCCCCAATAAACTGAAGCACCTGCAATGCCATCAGACAATGTTGAAAGTCCCTTTTCAGCATCAAAGTATACTTTGGTCGTATGCAATTTCGCTTGGTTCAGGTAGCGCTCAGAATCTAAAATTGGTTTAACTGGAGGTTCACCTGGCTCCCTACATGTACGTTCTCATTTTGACGAAAGTTCAGATTTGGGGGAATGGGGAGTGCACGTCTCTTCGTCAATGGTGTCAAATGAGGACATCATGGAAGTTTACACACCAACAGAGCGGGGACGTCGTCCCCGTTTGTAGAAATCATCATAATCAGTCTTCTGACTAAATTTGCGAAGAGGAATGTGTATTTTTTCACCTAAATTGAGAATTACCTCTACCGACACGAAGAAACTAATGAGACTTAAACTTTCAGGGTATACGCCAAGAAAGTGACAACCTCGTGCGGTTTATCAAGCTTCAAACCAGCGATTCGGTTAATTAGAAACTGAAACGACAGGCATAGAAGCACACTTGATTAGACTGTAGACCCTAAAGGCAATGTAATTGAATGAAATATTCGCTAATCTAAATTTACACGTTGCTTTAGATCTAACTCACGGAGGTCGTGCTCAGTCATATCTGCAACGGTTTCGCCTAAGTTCACGTCAATTTTATACCAAATCTCATCAAATCCAATTAAGTTCCCATTTAACAGTTTGAAATAGTTAATTGTAAAAAGTAATTGAATTGCTTATGAGACTTCTTATTTCACTTCGCGATCAGTGAATACAAGATATTTCCGCGCCAAGTGATAAAGATCACCCTGCAGCGTTCGAATCGCGTATATTTCATCAAGAAAGTTGAAATAATTTTATGACCTCAAAGGCTGGCAGAGTTAATTACATTACGCAGAAAAACTAATTAGAATCACAACCTCGCTTACCAGTTAAATGTGAGAATAAAGCGACCGTGGCCTTATCTATTTCAGGTTCAGATACTGATTTTATGGGACGAGATATATTACAAGCACTATAAGAGCATTTCGAAGTTGACGACATCAAAGCAACTTGGTTAAATTCATCTAAAAGAACCTTGGAGAGGTTTTCATAAGATGATTGCGGCGTTGAAAGGTATCAGAACCGCCGACGAAACAGCACCACTACGGGTACATGTATCTTCTCCACGCAGGCTTATAAATGCAAGTTTCTCCAGAAATCCCCAGTGGTTCGACGTGAAATGCGGTAACTGATGTCAGCTACGGAGAAAACCTCTGACAACCAAGCCGCGCCAGCTGCAGCGTGGCATTTTTTGTGTTTTGTAGAGAAACATGTAACGGCCCCAATTCAAGATTTTTGTAGTATTCTTGACAGGAGAGGACGGAACAGAATTTTTACCACTTGCTGCCGCAATGCAAGGCATTGGGGGAAAAGCGATTTTTGTCGGAAAGCCGGTATTTGTCGGTATTTCAGGCTGCGATTGGGCCGACCAGCCTCAATTGAAGATTTTAGTATTCTAAACACGAGGAGACGAACAGAATTTTCACCACTTGTTGCCGCAATGCAAGGCATTGGGGGGAAAGCGAGTTTTTTGTCGGAAAGCCCGTGTTTGTCGGTATTTCAGGCTTCGATTGGGCCGACCGTCGAGGAAAGTCGGATCGGACGATCACGAGCGGCCGAAGTGTACAACCCGCTTTGGGGTCGAAAAGGTCGCTCACACGTACTGGCAAGGCACGACAAATGGAGGCGCCACAGATTAGTTCTAAAAAACGCCTCAAGAGAAGAGTCAAACTCTGCATAAATGAAGCTTATAACGAAAAAAAAACGATGAACTCTTTTGGCGGGTTGTATTTCTTTGGTGATGAAGAAAAGTGTAAACTTGGAAGTGTGAATAAAGAAAATAACTAAAATATCTTAAGATATAGCGATACAGCTTTGAAACTAAATGCGATAGGAATTACGTGTTTGATATAGGAGACATAGTAGAAAACACAAGGGATCACTGTTCTATGCCATCGAAAAGAAGTGGCCCCGCTTCTTAAACTCCACTACTACGCCTAAACAAATTGCATGGGCATTGTGATAAACTTGCCATTTTGTTTCTATATTATTATTCTATTCACGTTGGTTTAGGAGAGCTTATAGTAAAGACCTTGCATTGTCATAAACCTTTGTCTTCCAGTGTAAGTATTGAATGAAGTGTAAGCTGTTGTTTAATCGTTCACACCAAATATGCTCATTGCGTAAGACATGTAAGACTCTTTTCCTTCATCGTACTGACTTTAGCTGTGGTTACACTACATAGAAACCCCCGGGCTTTTTGAGCCCGTGTCAAGCCCGGGCCTGAAAAAAACCCGCCTGAGACCCGGCGAGTGTCTACACTACTAAAATCTAGATGAACTTAATTGCTACGCCCGGCGATAGGGTCGCTACTGGCACGCACTCTTCACGAAGAGGAGGCGCTAAATTGGAGTGCTGGCTTTTTACCGCGCATGCCCACAAGACACGCCGCCTATCGCGGTGNAACTGCATTAACAAGCTGTAAATCTTTTGGGATCGGTAGATCAACCATTGATCTGTCATGGATATCGTCCGTACCGTACATCCACCTCGGCAATGAAATCGAATTTAGATCCTGTCAGACTTCAAAGAGTGTTATTGTAGAAAACGCACGAAAACACTGGGATGCCATATCAAAGGATTATCTCTTTCTTCCCCATTTTCTACAGTTGTTCAGCAGTTAAACAGGAGCTCAACGAAAATTATTGACACAACATACAATCTTTCTTTGAGAAGATTACGAAAATGCCGCTACGAGGCGAAGTATCGACAAGTTGTTTACGTTGTGACATGACGAATATTTTGGACTACAATGAGAATTTTAATCTATCCGTCGTAAAAAACAATGTTTTATAGGGTCTTAAAGTTTTCCATTTGCAAACACGAGGGATTTCTCATTTCTCTTTTCCATTGGCAAATTTTACCAATTACAGTCTTGTCAATTCAGACGATCATCAGTAATACAGTTCCGAATGAAAGTAATCGAGTTCTTTTGGTTCACATCTAATATTAGACATACGTGATTTACTAAGAGTTTTTTTTCAGATGATTTACTTCTCGACGAAGAGAACGACATAAATGTATTGGGCCATGAATTAGGAACACAAAAATCGGTTTCTGGTCGAATCGCTTTAGTCTGTACTCATTATCAGTACGTCTATCATGCCTAGACGCCCTTTGAGTCCTTATCAGTGACTGCTGTGCTTAAAAGCCTCTTGAGTCAGTATCATTATGCCTGACTTGCTTATGAGTCATTATCAGTGTGACTAACTACGCTTAAAAGCCCCTTCAATCTATACGATCAAAGTCCTTTCTTAAAGACAATGTATCACGGGTATTTTCGCGGGCCACGAAAATCATTGTTTATTTACATTTTGTTTGTTTATGTCCAGTGTTTTATTGTCTTATGGGTAATTTATTGGAGGCGTGCCCCTCTAAAAATTCTTTTGACGCCAAAAGGACTCAATTTGGTGGGTTGGCATGTCCCAAAAAGTTCAAATAACATGATGTAAACATCCATGTTTACAAACATTGAATGTAAACAATGAAGTCGTGATACATTACCTTTAACTAGGGCTTCCAATATATCTGTTTTGGTGATATTTCGTCCACCTGCAAAACTCACCGAGATGTGTAATGCGATCATGTCATAAAGTAAAGTGAGCTACTAATTTATGAATTGAACATGTTGAATTGAAAAACTGAACTCATCAGCTGTATGTCGACGAGTTACGACCACTTTTAAGCATTATATTCCCTCTCCACATCTTTTGCTAACAGCAGCTGCAACTGTGTCAGAGTGTTAAAGCCACAGAATCGCTAGCACAGGAAAGGAAGTTGTCTCCCGGTGGAGCTGCGGTTCCAGGAATCAGCTGCAAGAACATGATCAACAAAGGAAAAAGAGTGGGGAGACAAATATTGGTCAAGCAATGAGTTGACCATGCAATACACGTAATTATCGTCCTGAACCATCTGAAAGTGTCACCAATGGTGGCTATCTTTGTGGCGATATACAGACATACTCATTTACCCAAAGCATCTGCGGGGGAAATTACACCTTTCATGTTTATTCTGTTTGATTATAAACCCTAAATACCACCTGATTAGGACGGTACACTTCCTTACGAATAGAATAGGTGACATACAGAATATGTAATCGAGATGTGGTGGTGTCAGTGCGTGTAAATGTCATGACAGTGCTTTGAGGTTGATTGGAACTCGATAGGAGTTCGTATATTTACTCCACATTTCGGAGCTTTACATAAATCTTTGATAATTGGAAGCAATTCAGATGATATATCGCACGTTAACCACGTCACCTTCCTATCTTTTACTATTTTTTAGGCCTCATCCGTACTCTCAAAAGAACTTGGGCATTAATCTGGACAATCCAAAGCATGCTCACTGCACATGTATAGATCCGCGTTGACAAAATATATCGAATCCAATTTAAGCCAAATCGGATCATTACGATGTAATTCAAGTGATGTAATTGTGAATTTCAAGCGGTTCTAAAGGCGCCAGAAAGGTCACCCTATCATCAATACCTTTAAATAAATGATTAAGGGAGTTCAACGCTTAAAAAGTGATACAGTTAGTGAAGCAATTGGTTAGTTGTACGAATTCAGCTCTTTATAAATGTTCGGGGCTCTTTATATTTATATTTTTTGCTTCCATACAGTGTGACGAAGCTTTAAATCTTTTGAACAGGTTTGTCTTTCAATGGAGCGTGCAGTGCAAAAAATATCAACTGTGTTAACTTTTTACGAAAAAAAGGACGGTGACGTTTTTAAGTTCTTGACCTGACGAATAACAACGACAGTCGCTGTTATCGGCGCCGACGCGGGGCTGGGAAGCCGCAATATGCAATTAAATTGCAGAAAGTACCACTATAATGAACCAATCCCATCCGAGCCACACCACTGAAGCCACGATCAATTCGGTCCCCTCTATAGAAGCTGACACTCTCCTTGAACATCGTTCAGGATGATTGAATAGGGACTTAGGACCAGAAATACATAGTCTGTCTTTGTCAGTCATGACGTCACATGACAGTTTCAATTGTCAGTAATAAACTAATGAACTTGGCTTCGAGTTTGGCTTCATACGGGATCACTATGATCGGCTTAAAATGACGTCCTTTAACGAGTTTGGCTGAAAGCACTCACAAGTTTCAATCTTTGATAGTATCACTTTAAAACCATTACCAGACTGATTTACCTGCATGCGATTGTGTGAATTCAATCCAATCTGTCTTATTATGTTCATTGTAGTGTCATAACCGACTTGTGAAAATCACTATCCAATAAGAATTTATTTATTTATTTATTTATTTATTAACAATAACTGTAAGGCCTGTCGGCCCATAGTACAGGTTTTTCACATAAATGCGGCAACAGGAAATCCCTACAATAAACCCTCACGTCTTCTAAACATACTATGAGCAAAGCGCCCAAGGTTGGTACATACTTGTTTGTTTTCAGATTTTAGCAATTCAATAAATTTGTACATACTTGGTCTAAATCTATAATAACGAGGTATCCATCTTTCTCTTAGATCTTGGTATGCTGGACATATCAAACAAACATGGAACTCGTCTTCAAGGTCATTTAGGTTACAGACAACACACTTCCTATTTTCCCTAGGTATTGGTATAGGTTTATGCCAGCGTCCACTTTCAATACACAACCTATGTGCAGAACATCGAAGCCGAGTTAAGGCTACCCGTAATTTTACATCCTTCACTATACATAAATAATTAGAAATAACATAATTCGATTTTAACTCGGTGAACAGGTTCAATCTACTCATACCTCTGCTCTCCTCTNTGATACAGTTAGTGAAGCAATTGGTTAGTTGTACGAATTCAGCTCTTTATAAATGTTCGGGGCTCTTTATATTTATATTTTTTGCTTCCATGCAGTGTGACGAAGCTTTAAATCTTTTGAACTTTTTACGAAAAAAAGGACGGTGACGTTTTTAAGTTCTTGACCTGACGAATAACAACGACAGTCGCTGTTATCGGCGCCGACGCGGGACAGGGAAGCCGCAATATGCAGAAAGTACCACTATAATGAACCAATCCCATCCGAGCCACACCACTGAAGCCACGATCAATTCGGTCCCCTCTATAGAAGCTGACACTCTCCTTGAACATCGTTCAGAATGATTGAATAGGGACTTAGGACCAGAAATACATAGTCTGTCTTTGTCAGTCATGACGTCACATGACAGTTTCAATTGTCAGTAATAAACTAATGAACTTTGCTTCCAGTTTGGCTTCATACCGGATCACTATGATCGGCTTAAAATGACGTCCTTTAACGAGTTTGGCTGAAAGCACTCACAAGTTTCAATCTTTGATAGTATCACTTTAAAACCATTACCAGACTGATTTACCTGCATGCGATCGATCGAATTCAATCCAATCTGTCTTATTATGAGTGTTCATTGTAGTGTCATAACCGACTTGTGAAAATCACAATCCAATAAGAAATTAGTTGAGTTGCTTCTGTTTCTTTAATTAAACTGACACGACACTGTTCCGAAATTCAGTCACATCAGCTAAAGTAGCCCGTGTCAAAGTAAAAGTTATGGCCCGTATGCATAAAGGTGGAATAAGCTTATTCCAGGTATAGCTTCACGTTATAACGTTAGGTTATACCTGGAATAAGCTTATTCCACCTTTATGCATACGGGCGAGTTTATCAATAACGTAATGGTTGAGTGTCATCCAACTTAAGGCCCCACACCGGTCTGCCTAAAACCTCTCAGCAGAACTGCTCACGACCCAACCCTGATCATTTCTGACCAGTACCCATACACCTGGGTGGAGTGAGATAAGGTAAGAAAAGATACCTGCCCAGAGTTTCACGCCGACAGCAGGACCACTGTATCAACCACTTCGCCATTAAAGATTTTCCTATTCATTTAGGGCCGTATTCTAGAAGCTTCCTTAAGTGTAAGGTCGACCTTAATAATCTATTGTGTTCTACCCTGCAAACAATAGCTAAAGGTCGACCTTACACTTAAGCAAGCTTCTAGAATACGGCCCCTTAGGGGTCGTATTTTAGAACGTTCCTTATCGTTAAGGTCGACCTTAAGTCTATTGTAAAACCATCGAGAACAATAGATTTAAGGTGGACCTTAATGTTAAGGAACATTCTAAAATACGGCCCCTAGTCTTTCGGTGAGTGTGCAGGTTTCCATCACCCAAGTTAGCGACGTCAAGCACGGATAAACGAAGAAGATAGCTGATCACAAGACCAGACTGAGCGCTCAAGGCAAAGTCTGATCCAACAGTTTCATAAATAATTCAGCGGGGTTTTTTTACCTTAGGATACCCAATGGACAGACAATGTTACTTCCCGTAACCAGTGTCATAATTGGCATTACCATTCGCTAGAGGAGCTTTCCCTTCCAACACAACTTGAAACCTACGATGCTACGTGATACTGGTGCAGAAATTGTGAATGTGGTCCCGCAAACCACGCTCTACACACGAGGAGGAAGACAACTGAAGGATAATGTCCTATTCTGCATCAACAAAATGTTCTAAATAAAGCCCCCATATCCTATCAATCTGCGGATGATCTGGTTCCATCGCGAAAAAACGAAAGCTGCCTCAACATCTTCTATGGGAGAACACCATTTAATGGGGCAATAACGTTCAACATCGATCTCTGACTCGCCATTGAGTGGGATGGCCGTCGAGGAGTAATCGTGTTTCAACTTTTAAGCTCTCTGCTTGCGATTATGAACAGTTGTTTCATTCGGTCGCAAGAGCTGGTTATGTTTTATTGGGAATCGTCGCTAATCGCCCAAATACGAGTCACTACTGGTTAAATGTATTGAAATGAAAGCGACAACCTACTAGTGTCTTAACAAACAGGTAAAAGCATTTATTCCATACGAACAATAGCTGACGTTTCTGCTGTCCTCTTTAGCAGCTGCCGTCCTCACATTCTTTGCCGAAGTGTTAGTGACGGCGCGCATCTATATCACAATCCCTTCATAGGTTGCTGATGTGACCCACTGCCACGAGAAAGGGGCAAATTACATAAACACGGTAGAATATTGAATGTGTGTTGTCCAACAGTCATAAATAAACCTCTTTTACCGAAATTTCTTCGGATTACAATGCTTCTATATTCTACTAAAGACCGCAATTAGCAAATCTACACACGCAGCAACTCGCGGCAACAACTACATGTAGTCAAATCATTTTCCCAGTCCTGTTGGTGAATTATCTATTTGTATGTCTGGTTGCGTTCGCTTTAAGGAATTCTCCCCTCGCCAAAGGACGAAAGCGCAAACCCCTCTCTCAGTAACGAGGTTGTCTACTTCAGTAACGGCCCTACCCGATGTTGCTTTGTACCCTATCTTAATTCCATATTGTGGATATCAAGAAATGCTTTATCCAATTTTGCCAGCCGTATTGGCGAATTATATACATCCTTACGAATTACTGGTCTGGGGACGTCATGAGAGGTTACATCATTCAGATCTTATTGTATTGGACTCGAGTCCAAATTTCGCTGCGAAATGGCATTGTGTCTTTCCGAGGCAAAAAGGAGTTTTTGACGCGAAGATATCGAGGTGTGTTGCATTCTATTGTTACTAGATAATCAATCCAATCGAACAGCACTGCAAAAATGAAACAAAAGTGGAAAAGGTGCTACCAAGATCACACGGCGATTTCTTAAATGGGACCATGCCAGAAATGTGATTCAACCTTTACCGGCGCAAAGTATCCCGTGTTTGTGCCTTCGCTTTGACGTGTCGGAATGAAGACTATTCCACATGATGACGGCATTTTCTGAGCCAGATTAAAATGGGTTCACTGCCCTGACATGTAAATTGGTACAAAGTTAGAAAATGGTGAACAGATTACGCCGCAAAGGGAAAAACAATATGGAATGAGTAAAGAAAACTGGAATGAAATGCAAGTTCGCCTCCACATGCATAATTCATGTGAGAAAACAGAACAGCGATAATTAAATCGTATTCCACAGATTATTAATTCATTCAAATTCCATTAATGTTTTTATAACAACCCTGAGAGTGGGAGAATATTTCAAAAACACAACACAGCCTAATTATTTTACGGTAAGCCTTCAACGTTTTCGTGATCCGTTTACTCAACACAGGCATTAAATTTAAAAGCAAGGTCATTTAAACCGTATGCATAATGCAATAAGTGTGTCTTGAAATGAAGGTCAGGTCCCGAGGAACTACATGTACATGTAGGTTCCAATGATCCTCTGTGTTATATCAAGAAAGTGGATCAGTAGCCGTGGTTACAGTACATGTACATAAAATCCCCGGTTTTTTGCGGTCACACCTATGAAAGCCAGGGCTTCAAGAAACCCGTGTCTGAAAAACACGGGTTTTTGAAACACCGCAAGCTCGCCGTGCTTTTCGAAATCCCCGTGTTTTCGTTAGTTCTTAGCACGGCTACAGATGGCGCAGCAATTAAGTGACGTCGTTTTCGCGCCTCCAACAATGTGTGCCAATACAGGAACGACCGAAGAGTCAGTGCATGGAACGCACCTGTCGCCGGGCTAATTAACTACAATGTAGTAGTGTGACCTCTCGCCGGGCTTGTCGTAGACACGGGTTTGACACGGGTCTGGAAAAACACGGGTATTTTCAACAGGTGTAACCGTAGCTTATGTGAAACTCTTCGATAACAGCCCTCTCCTCGACTAAGGAAATCCTTTTCAAGCCACTGCATTGCCGATAGCTCGGCGCCAAACGGAATTCCGATATGCGTTTCTTATGAAAAGATCCCTTCAAAGGCTCCAATCAATTTCTCTCTATAGAAACATTAAAAAGCTCCGAACAATAAGCTCCTTTTAAAGTTTCATTTCCCCCATTTCAGGAAAAATTAAGAAAGTGAAGCTCGTGCAGACAAAAAGGACGACAGGACCTATAAACCAAATATTCCTTTCAGAACGACACATCAAACGTTGCCGCAGGATGATATGCAGAAAGAACAATTTTTGGACAGAGAATTTTAGCACCGAAACTGAACATTAGTTTTACTCTTCCAATCTTTTNGATATTTGCATGAATTATTTGATCAAATTGAAGTATCGTCCCGTAATTTCGAGACGGGGTTGATCTGACAGATACTCGGATTTCAAATTCATTTCCGAATTTACAGCGACTGCTGCACCGATTTTTAGATGAGACACTTTTTACGTGTCGAGTTCGCAGTTAATGAAACTGCGTCAAACCGCACATTGCCTGTTGCAATGCTGTTTGTCAGAGATGCGCTTGCAATATAATGACGGAGCAGAACGGAGAAGACAACCTACTGTCGTTTTTCAGTTGAGCATGATCGGCGCAACTACAATCATCCAACCGGCTTATAACGACTTGGAAACAATCAAATACGAAATCAAGGGAAATGAGTTATAAAAAGATACATAGATATACATGTAGAAGAAAGCAAAGATACCATAAAATCACAGGTGTCAGGAGAAAAAAACCGCGAATTCTCTTTACCAAATTAGGAAATATTAATCAAATCAATGGAAAAGCAAAGAAATTTGTGATTTACTGTGAATAGGTAGGATGACAAGCTCGGAGCCTTGGGGAATAGAAAGACATTGTATCGGAATCCTTTAATGAGTCTTACTAATCTACGAACCCGTCATCTTTCAATAATGAATTGCTAAGACGAGCAAAGCAGCATTGCATAAGCCGTTAAATTCTCTTCAGCATCCGGGAATGATAGCAGAGATGCGCTGACAGCAATGTCGAGCTAAGTGGGCCAATCATCAGGAATCTTGATCGTCGAGATGACAGCCAGTTCCACCGTGGTATTACCTGTAGTTTTTGTTAACTGGGAAAGATGCCCGTGCGCCGACTTCGAAAGTCTTCCTTGGCACCTAGAGGAAGTTTGCGCTGTCATTTGTGAAGATTTCCCATGACATTTGTAGTCCATTCAGCAGAAAAACCTCGGCAGAGCAGAGTCAAAAGTGCAATGACTGGCTGATTATGGTCGACTTCATGCAAGGATCATTGACTCAGAAAGGCAAGGATTCTGTACCACGTAGGCAGAGTTTGTGAGAGCATGGAAGCTTTTGCACAAACCAGTAGCTTAAACATGGATTCATCCAAAGGGCTACAACATAGTGTGCCTGTAAAATGCACTAGCCAAAGGAATGCAGCCGACGGCGCATGTGACGTTTATACTTCAGTATCCCCGTCCAAACACGTCGCCATGATCCGTCGGGCAAAAAACAATTCTTTATACATTTGTATGCGCCACGAGCGAAATCCATTGCATCTTAATCATTTGATGTAATATCGCGGATAAATCGAGAGGGATGATTTTACCAAACGTCTGCTTTCTCAAATGCATCTGCGGTAGGTTTGTAAACAGCCCTATTTACAAATCTCCTCGCACTAAGTGAAATCGATCTGGTACGCAGTCATAGATATTGGTCGGTGGACCTCCGATCCATCAGTCTGTATTATTCGCTGCTAAAACCACGTGAGGGAAATGAGGCATGCGATCAGCTGTCTGACCAATGATACAAAAACGTAGGTTTTTCTTCCTGAACGAGGCTGCTTGCAACTTTTGGTTGTCGATGCAATTAATAAAAGTTCGGCATCACTCGTTGCCAGAGGTGAAGACTTCGATCGACAAAAGAAGGTTTCTTGCTAATAAAAAGATGCACGATGGCAAGGAAGCAATTAAATCAATACGTTACCACAATGACATTCCGCGTGTCAGAGTTACATGTATGGTTTACGTAACTCAACGTACGAAAATGTCTATTGACTATACCTTCCTTCACAAGATATGGCCTAAAGTTGAAGCTGCTATACTTAACCACCTAAACACGACTCAATCAACTGAAGCAGTTTGTATCCGTTCGGAACCTGTTCTAATTGGCCATTATCGTAATCGAGTAGCCTATATATTTATCTTGAACAAAATTACATTGAGAGACATTCTTAGGGGCATGTTAATGTTGCAGCTTTGAAACATGAAGGAGCAGAGATTCGTCATTAAGTTAATGGAGTTTGTGACTTGTGGATTGGAGATAATGACAAGGATGTATGATGTCCTTTGGCAGACATTAGTTTGGCCGACATTAGATCAATTCCGGTACTTACAGTCTCACGGCAGACACAAATACTATTTGGAGCATGTCATGGAGTTGATGTCAATAAATTGTTTATGAAAAGATACTTAGCTATGAAAACTGGAGAACTGTGGCGGAGTGAGTGGTTGTCATAACGAACGTGAGATGTGTAAATTCTTGATGAAAATGTATTTAGCTCTGAAAACTGGTGAACAGTGGCGAAATAATTGGTTGTCGAAACGGAGAGACGAGATGCGTCCTCCCCCAGTAAACTGAAGCACCTGCAATGCCATCAGACAATGTTTAAAGTCCCTTTTCAGCATCAAAGTATACTTTGGTCGTATGCAATTTCGCTTCTAGTGGTTCAGGTAGCGCTCAGAATCTAAAATTGGTTTAACTGGAGGTTCACCTGGCTCCCTACATGTACGTTCTCATTTTGACGAAAGTTCAGATTTGGGGGAATGGGGAGTGCACGTCTCTTCGTCAATGGTGTCAAATGAGGACATCATGGAAGTTTACAAACCAACAGAGCGGGGACGTCGTCCCCGTTTGTAGAAACTATCATAATCAGTCTTCTGACTAAATTTGCGAAGAGGAATGTGTATTTTTTCACCTAAATTGAGAATTACCTCTACCGACACGAAGAAACTAATGAGACTTAAACTTCGAGGGTACGCCAAGAAAGTGACAACCTCGTGCGGTTTATCAAGCTTCAAACCAGCGATTCGGTTAATTAGAAACTGAAACGACAGGCATAGAATCACACTTGATTAGACTGTAGACCCTAAAGGCAATGTAATTGAATGAAATATTCGCTAATCTAAATTTACACGTTGCTTTAGATCTAACTCACGGAGGTCGTGCTCAGTCATATCTGCAACGGTTTCGCCTAAGTTCACGTCAATTTTATACCAAATCTCATCAAATCCAATTAAGTTCCCATTTAACAGTTTGAAATAGTTAATTGTAAAAAGTAATTGAATTGCTTATGAGACTTCTTATTTCACTTCGCGATCAGTGAATACAAGATATTTCCGCGCCAAGTGATAAAGATCACCCTGCAGCGTTCGAATCGCGTATATTTCATCAAGAAAGTTGAAATAATTTTATGACCTCAAAGGCTGGCACAGTTAATTACATTACGCAGAAAAACTAATTAGAATCACAACCTCGCTTACCAGTTAAATGTGAGAATAAAGCGACCGTGGCCTTATCTATTTCACTTACAGATACTGATTTTATGGGACGAGATATATTCCAAGCACTATAAGAGCATTTCGAAGTTGACGACATCAAAGCAACTTGGTTAAATTCATCTAAAAGAACCTTGGAGAGGTTTTCATAAGATGATTGCGGCGTTGAAAGGTATCAGAACCGCCGACGAAACAGCACCACTACGGGTACATGTATCTTCTCCACGCAGGCTTATAAATGTAAGTTTCTCCAGAATTCCCCAGTGGTTCGACGTGAAATGGGGTAACTGATGTTAGCTACGGAGAAAACCTCCGACAACCAAGCCGCGCCAGCTGCAGCGTGGCATTTTTTGTGTTTTGTAGAGAAACATGTAACGGCCCCAATTCAAGATTTTTGTAGTATTCTTGACAGGAGAGGACGGAACAGAATTTTTACCACTTGCTGCCGCAATGCAAGGCATTGGGGAAAAGCGATTTTTGTCGGAAAGCCCGTGTTTGTCGGTATTTCAGGCTTCGATTGGGCCGACCGTCGAGGAAAGTCGGACGATGACGTGCAGCCGAAGTGTACAACCCGCTTTGGGGTGGAAAAGGTCGCTCTCACGTACTGGCATGGCATGACAAACGGAGGCGCCACAGATTATTTCTAAAAAAGCCTCAAAAGAGAAGAGTCAAACTCTCCATAAATGAAGCTTATAACGAAATAAAACGATGAACTCTTTTGGCGTGTTGTATTTCCTTGGTAATAAAGAAAAGTGTAAACTTGGAAGTGTGAATAAAGAAAATAACTAAAATATCTTAAGATATAGCGATACAGCTTTGAAACTAAATGCGATAGGAATTACGTGTTTGATATAGGAGACATAGTAGAAAACACAAGGGATCACTGTTCTATGCCATCGAAAAGAAGTGGCCCAGCTTCTTAAATTCCACTACTACGCCTAAACGAATTGCATGGGCATTGTGATAAAGTTGCCATTTTGTTTCTATATTATTATTCTATTCACGTTGGGTTAGGAGAGATTATAGTAAAGACTTAAATACTAGTAACCTTGCATTGTCATAAACCTTTGTCTTCCAGTATAAGTACATGTACACAGAAAAAAAAATCAACTCGAGTGGAGACTCAGAGTCTCACTTTAGGGACAAAATGGTTCGAAACACTTTTTGACTCAAAATGAAACAGAAAATATTTCGGCGCGAGACAATGTCATCTCGGCCTGAAATATTTTCTCTCAGATCGACACTGTCAGTATCTCAACCCGAAATATTTTCTCTCGGAACGAGGTGTCATTGTCTCGGGCCGAAATATTTTCTGTTTCATTTTGAGTCAAAAAGTATTTCGAACCGTTTTGTCCCTAAAGTGAGACTTTGAATCTCCACTCGAGTTGATTTTTTTTCTGTGTATTGAATGAAGTGTAAGCTGTTGTTTAATCGTTCACACCAAATATGCTCATTTCGTAAGACTCTTTTCCTTCATCATACTGACTTTGTTTCGTCACCAGTGGATTAGGTGGACTTGGAACTCTTTTGTGTCTGTTTTCGTGTGGTGGCAAGGGTTTAAAACAAGGGACTGAACATGTTTTTGGCAGTGCAGAGCTGGCTACCAAGACTGGCAGTCTGTAACCTGTTGGCCTGCGGGGCATTGTGATTCCTGGCGTTGGTGGTGGTGGTCTCTTCTGGGACATGAATTGTTCCTGGCGTTGGTGCGATAGAGCATTCGTATCCTGGAGTCACCGAATACTAAGATGGAACGTTCCACGTTGTATTTTGTGCTGCCGCTTCGTAAATCTGTTAAAGGATTTGTTGACCAAGTCGATTTGAACTAAATGGCTGATGACATTAGACACTGGACGGACTTTGTCGCCAGGTTAACAATATTAAGGGGAAGGGAAATAGAGCTTGTTTGCGAAGCACTCACGGAAAGAAATGATTAGTGTGTAATAAGCAATATCAAAAAGTGCATGTATACATCCGTGTACTTTCATCTCCGTACTTTTTCATCAGAGGATATTATTTTGTGCATCACCATTTTGAAAATTGGACACAGTGTCCGTCGGTGTGTGTGTGTGGGGGGGGGGGGGTGGTAGGTAAAATCTTTCCAAATTCATTGGCACTTCCCGTTGCGAAACACCAATTTATACTACTTCTTCTTAAGCTGAAAAACCGCGATATGGTTTGTTTTGGAAAATACAAGACATATTCTGGACCGGCTTTTTTCGTATACACATGTGATGAAAACATATTCATCATATCGCTGAGACCTTCCCTAATGGAATACACTTCATCATTACCACAAGTGGAGCAGGTCCCTGTTTGAGTTGGAATGAGTGTTTCATACGGTCGCAATGACACTATATTGTTTCCTCGGGGCTACGCCTTGAGCACCATTGGCAATAGCTCGAGGGCAGAGTTTTTTACAAATGGTTCATGCAAGTACCTGCTTAATGCAAGAACACTGCAACAAGTCACTGAAATGATTGCTCGAACTGTCACCTCACATTATTGGGCACCGATTTTTATTCACAGGCAGCTGTAGCCCTGTTGGAAGTTAGATTTGAAGGCGAATTATGAGGTGAACGATACTCAGATAGAAAAAAACAGAAAAAAACAAACAGGACGAAAGCAGTGAATATTCTTCCATGGCAGGCGATCAACGACGCAGATGTTCTGAGACTATTGTCAGCTGGCGTGGCTGATTCATCAACAACCCACGTCAAATCGCACAAATGCCTAGAAACCGTGACTGATTTGATATTGCTCTGTGGCTAGTTTAAAGGTACTATAGACGAGTTGTAAATCATAGTTATAACCTTCCTTTTATGAGTAAGCTTCGGTAGGGTTTCAAGTTGTGCAGTGAACTGAGTACGATGATGACGTGCCAGTCGATTTCAGGCAACTGTTGCCACGTACCTATTGTTGATGGACACAAAACAGCAGAAGTACGTGAGCAGAAACTCAAGTATGTCCGGCTCGAAGGAGGGTGCTTAAAAATAGCTATCATGGGGCCATTTGTGTGCGCTACATGCACAAGCTAAAAACACATGGCTACGTGAAATACATACCAAGGGAAGTCACGTCACCTTAGACAACTACATGTATGAAGTTGCTCAGAAGCTTAATGTTTCATATATTCATCCAGTGCCCGTAGAGCGATTATCCCAGGAGTCACCGACCTACGCGCCCGCAAGAGATACCAGGTTCTAAAGGGCCTGATGCATCTTCCTCGCTGTTCTTGGACTGCTATGTTGACCTCTGAGACAGACTTCGGCCTCCCAATGTTTATCCCAGTTCACAGCCGACCTGCCATTGTGATCAGTCCATTGGAGTTTTTCGTGTGCTTCATTTGAATTTTTGAGATGGTTGAATTCCCCCCCAACGGACATGACAAAATCAAAAGAAGAAAATTTAAAATTCCCTTCTGATAGGGATGTCACATTGATTGATGAGAAACCGTCCTGCCCCAGCTATTCTTTGACCGATTGAAATGAATTCGAATGCTTGTGATACCCACTGGACGGCGGGCCGTAGCTGTAAAAACAAAGTCACTTCGTCACATAACATCAGTTACGTGTACAGGTCAATGAACAAATTCTAAAGGATTTGACAAATGCCTGCCAATAACAGACACCGACATGACCGAGTCGGGATGCGGGAGACATACTCTAAATCCTCAGATTTATGGGTACACATCGAATATTCAAGCCGACGGATAGACCACGCCCCCTCAATCACACTATAAAATGGTTACGTATAGTTCTATTCAAAGGCATGGCCAATGGGCTAGTTCCGCGCACTACCACCATGGCAGAATGACGTCCGGCCGACTTCAGTATGATCAATTTCAAGGTCTCCGCGTTCGATTACGATACGATCGGGTTGCAAATGACGGGTTTTGTGACTGTAACACAGCGGTCACAATAGGCCTTCTCGCCCAGTGGGATCAATTTCAAATCCAGACTACGTGTTGATTTCACAACCCGGCAAGCGACAGAGCGAAGTTCCTTCAGACATTCACAGAGAACCCAACCTTAGCCATTCACGGTAAAGTCCCTTTGTAAAGACATGCATATGAAATAATTGGGCGATCACGCAAGGTTTTAATGAGGTGGACACTTGTACCCATAAATCTGAGGATTTACAGTATCTGTATAATAAAGGACAAAGTTTCTGCGACTACAGCCCTGCTGATACGTGGGGGCAAAAACCTTGAGATAAGCAAGTTAATAAGAGTTTTCGTTCTCCACACTTGAAAGGAATCTATCATAAATTGCGGCCAACAGTACCAAGTCTTAATTATGTCCAAGCTTATTGCCCGGAAAACGACTATTACTCGGCAAATATTGTTAGAGTACAATGGGGATCGAAAGTACTCTTCGTGTTGCTGACGTCATGGCATGGATGACCAAGCGCCTCAGGCGACCAAATAGGAAATCGCCAACCTGCAACAAGAGTAAAGAATTGAACGTCATCTATACCTCGTATGTGCCGTAAGAGCAACGTGATTGGACATATCATAACCACCTTCCGCCTCCGGGGGCATGTTGAAATAGATGATGTCAGTTTGATTATCAGTGATCACCGAAGGGAGAAGGAAGTGTGATTGCTCGATTAAAAACGCGACATTCAGGTGTATTGTCAGACAGGAAAAGACGAAGGCTTGACAACATCCCAGACGTAACTCAAGACATGTCAAATAGCATTGTAGAGGGGTAAAAATGGAAAGCCCATAGCCATAATTCGGTTCCTTTGACACATTGGTAAAGCAGGGATTGGGAGTATCCTTCGCTGGTACCCAACCAGAGAATACCAGAAGTTCCTAACGTTCGCTCCTTTCGTCACCGCATATAAACAGGTATGCCCTGACGGTGGGAGTGGTCATAAGAACTAAGTCACCTTAGGATGCTGGTACTTGTACAAAAATTTCGGTATCAACATGATGCCAACAGGCACCTCAACTGTACCAAATAATCGATTAGTATTCGCTCTTTTCACAACCTGTCGCTTAACTTTTAACTTAAAAGCTACAAGTCTCCGTTCACAACATTAGACAACACTGCAGTTCAACTTTGGATGTAAGCAATTTAAATTAATAGTCCTCATTTCATCTTTAAAAAGTCCATCGCCCATTAAGTAATACGGAGCCTGCCAACAAAATATGACGTGGTTGATGGAGATATTACGAACGATAACGATGCACAAAAGAACGATTACGTTACCTGACAAAGACCCGTTTCCATATGTCTCATTCATAACAAATTTTGACAAGGAAATGGAAGTCGTGTCGATCCATGTTCTAACATCGCCTCTAATGGCCAATTACGTGCGACCAATTTTAAGTACTGTGCAGCAAACCTCCTCGAAAGCGTGCATTATTCATATCTTTACTTGAAGTATCGTCAATGGAACAAAAATTCTTGTCAGGTTTCATTTCCTTCAATGTAACAATAACCTATTCCACAGAGTGTGAGCCTGAAAAGAAATCCGTCCTCTCGTTCGGCGACAATGTCATCAGAAAGTGTCGATGGCGAGCAACTCGAAACGGAGGTGGAATATAAACCGCTTAATAATTTACAGAACCGACGTTTGCAGGCCACGTTCCACCTACTACATCGTCAGGTGGCTGCACACGGCAAAATCAGTACTGATCATCGACCTCTAATTGATAGGTACATGGAGTAGAAAGTTTAGATCGCCCCCTAAAAGGTAATACACTGACGTTAACGCTGTTTGATAACTTAATGTGTTGAAATCAAATGAACGTGTAGCTTGTGCGATAGTGTTACAACAGTGGGAATGATCTCTTTAAACTCTATCAGATAGCTTCCACCACGTGCTACCGTCGAACGTGAAATTTCACGAGGGCTGCCATCTAACTGTCTTCAAAAGCAAGTGAAACTTATCATTTTGTTAAGCAATTGATTACTAAAAGTCCCAAGCAAATGTCACATAGGAGGAACCGGCGCATGGGGTGGGCAGTGGTGGGGTGCTAAAATGTCTTTACTTGAGAAAAGAATCAAAGTGGGAAGCTGACAGCTGGCGAACGGTGCTTCAGTTCCAGAGGTTTCCACCACCTGACACACAGTGTGCTTTCATCATACGGTGGTAGGTGAAAGTTGCACAACCACAACAGAACGATTTAGGGGATAGATAACTTTTCGAACGATGCAAGGGACCTCGACATAAAAATGATGACACTATATGCCGTACTTGTTTGTAATAGCATCTGGTTAAGGAAGAGACGAAAGCAAATATTTACATGTATTGGGAATCGATGCCAGGGGTGCCTAATCCTACATCAGAGCTTAAACAGAATCCCTTTATATCGTCTGCGTTGAGGCCATATCCGCTGTATCAAGGCGATTACTAGGCTATATCAGATTCAGGCTTAGTTTAATGCCAGGTTCACGCGTTTAGGTTCCTTTGAGAGTAAACCCGTAATCTTTAGAAGGGAAGTATTCTATGCGTACCTTAATCGGTTGTCAAGCAGATCATCTAAAAGACATTTTTTCCAAAGCGACTGATCTAGTGTTTTTCTCATCAGCATTGCATTTGTTTCGATGCACTTTTTACAAGGAAATGTTAAACATCAACAAAGAACGATCTTTTCGGTATTCAAGTTCTCAACATTTTTGGCTCACCTGAGACCAGCTCACCTAATAAAGGCCATGTAGGCCTATGATATTACATGTAGATTTACGTCTCGAGCAGCGCTTTATTTAGTAACATATGTGACTTTCCATTGTGCTACCTCGCCTCCGAAGGGAGGACTCTGCGCAAGACACAAAGAGTCCCAGCAGTCCCAAAATTAACCAGTAAACGAAACAAGCTCCAAAATTTGTTCTCAAAAGAGTTTTGTCCAATGGCTTTGAAAAGACGCCGCTTGTTGGTTCCAGAATCGGTTCATTAGACGTTAAGTTGAACGGTTGTTTTCATTGGATATCATAATGTGTTTCGTCACGCAGGTTGGTACGAGATTGGTCGATTGCCAACAATGGTACGTCCAAACGTTTGTCTTTCACACTTCCAAAGTTGCCAAATTACAAGTGACTGCAAAAAACACGAGAATTCAGGATGCTATATCGGACGCCTCATTGAAGAAAACTGCCATTTCACTACATAACAGTGACACTCTGGCAAGACCTTGGGGCAACATTTGCAATAAAAAGGCAGAAAGAAATCATGAGAAATTCGCCATGTGTCTTCTGTTTCCCATGTGCATTATTGAATCGCGATGCGGGCATTGGTAGTGAGAGAGGCATCATTGCAAGCCAATCGTCGATGTTAGTGACCAACAAAATCAATCTGAACAACCACTCTTCACCGACTAAATTTGATGAACATCTGTTAAGGATCTATAGGCCTAGCTACCGCCTATGAGGCTAGTCATGCTACTAATAGGCCTACCAGTAGGCCTAGCCTATGTACCTGAATCCCTTACATGCCTTATCAGCTTCCTTCTGAAGTGACTCACTGCCACCTGTCTCGCCAGTGTGGTTGGTATGATAAATCAGTCCCCTTTCCACTGGACAATATCCTGATGATATGAAACTACGAAATCGATCCAACCCCCTCCCATGCAAGGTACATGACATATACATGTAGAGTGGCTTTCAGAAAAAGCTGGGTGTCCACACTATGACATGAAAGTACCGGTATCGTAGAATTCAGTTGTAGCCATATGATAACCAAACCGAATCAGATGAACTGGACACCATTCAAGGAGACATTGTTCCACACCTATCACAACAACTTTCATTTTGTAAGTGCAACAAAATGACTTGTTTCGATTTTGGGCCACACTTAACCCCACCCAGTTGGAACCAGCATATACGCGTTTAAATTCTTACCTTCACTGGAACACAAATCAGAACCAGCAACAGATCAGCCGACGCCAGGCTCGTCAAGAAGATATTGGTGACATTCTGCATCCTCCTGAACCTTACGATAGAAAATATGACCAAGCCATTCCCGATGACTCCGAAAAGGAATGTTATTCCATAGACAATTCCACTGGGAATGAGTTCGTCCATCGGAATCGTCCCAAGCGATTCTTCCATATCGTATTCATAGTCCTGTTCGCTTTCTGAACCGTTCGAATAGTTACCGGAGAAGGGAACTTCATATTCGAGGGGAGGGAGACAGTCCAAAGAGAAAAAAGTTGCCTCGTCAATCATCGTAATACTGTAGGTGGAAACCGACAATTGTGAAGTTGAAATCGACAATTGAGTAAGATGAAATCAACAGTTAGTTGAAGTCAACAATGAATAACTTGAATTCAACACTGAAAGAGCTGAAATCAACGACGGCCAAATGGAAATCGACAACACTACAATGTTAAAAGTTTCCTCCATTTGGTATCGCATAGATCAAAACAATCCCGCACTTGTTTTGTTTGTAGATAAGATCGAGTCGAGTCCCAACGAATGCTACGAAATTGATGCTGAGTAGGTGTTCAATACTGCACTGGTGGGATATTTGTTATTCGTGATTGTTTTAAGATTGAGAGCGCTGTCCTCCCGTCAGTCGGCGTTCTGAAACTTACGAAATGTAAAATTCGACGTCCATATCGTAATATAATATGGTCCGAAAGGACCTGGTCAACTGGATTTCAATGAAGAATATGCAACAAGTACCTCACAAATAAGATACATGAACGTGGTCTATAGTGAACATTCAGTTGTGTCTTCAAAAAGCATTATTTCCGTAACTGAAGTTAACTCATCACAAAACGAAGAGTATCCACGATTTTTCCACAAATCGACTCGAAATCGAGGTTTTTTATCCATTGATGAAGGCAAGAGTTGTCAGGAAAGCCACAGTCAAGCTGGACCAAAGAGTACAATTTCTCCTCCAGACGGCTTCTGGCTTTATGCAGGAGGTATCACATAGCTTTAATTAAACTCCAATTAATTCTCTCACACGAATACAACTTTGTACACTTTTCTCCCAGGCGCACCGAACATGTCCGTCCTTTCCCCGCGAACTCACGCAACTGGCGAAGCAGTTACCGCTACGACACCCTGTTCATCAGAGTTGCTCCCTCGCTGGATTCATCGCCCGATTCCGAGGCTCTGATTCCAAACCGATTGTTGTGGCCTCACTGGTGCTCGGTACCATCAACGCACAGAAATGGCAGCTGTCGGTGTTGGGGACTAGGATAAGGCGCTGCACGTGAGAGTAATTTCCTGTGAATTGGCTCTCAATGGGCAATTCACCACTGTTTGTTTCTGGCGGCTTACGCCAAGACCAATGACACAAACAACTGCTCACAGTTGAGTTGCCCATTGAGAGCCATCTCGCGCGCGAACATTCTTAAGAGGAGTACCGACTTAAGATTGTTCTACAAGGCCATCTATAAAAAAAACAGGCCATCATATTCACCCAGTTGTTGTGGAGGAAACACAGTTTGTCTGGTTCCGTCACTAATTGATGTAATGAGAATTCAAGGAGTGAATCAACAGCATCTTGATTTGGCACATTTCGTGAGAACCCAACAACGACCACTGCCGAGTGAGAGTCAAGAGAATAACATTAGGTGGCCGAGGTCAACGGGGAACCGCCCTACAGAAAATAATTTCAAATGCCAAGGAGGCACTCGAAGGAGCAGAAGCTTTTTTTGGGACCTCTGCAGGATCAGTCTGCGCACGTCTCACGATTTCAGCTCGGCACAATCAATTTGAAGGTCTTGTCACACTTTTATTGCCCTCTCTCTCTCTCTCTCTCTCTGCGACGGAAAGAACTACTAACTCTAAAACTAATAAAAAATGTGGAACGTGACGCAAGTGCCTACAAAATGAACCGAAGGGTGATAGTCACACTCATATGAAATTTCTTTTTTTCCAACAGTCTGCGGAATTCAAAAACGGGAAAGAAAGAGTTCATCTCACAGTTTAGTACAAAAAAAACCAAATATGAGAAACGCACCAGCAATTCACATCGATCGTACTCTTCTCTGCATTACTTATCTTGGGATGGTGTATTTACCCGTTTTTCTTAACCGATATTCATCAAAAAGAGAAATGACAATTGCGCGTCCAAGAAATGAACCAGATATTTTTCGTTACGAGAAAATTTGAATAAACATCCGTTTCACTTCACTAAAACGTCAATGTTGGAGTATGAATACCCAAACTTGCAATACATGTACTTCTACATCGTATAAGTTTCCACATAAAGGACACAACTGATTGAAAGAAAAATTCCTCCGCAAAAGCGTTCACTGAGCTTTATCTATATTCATGTCATCCAATATCTTAGAAAATGAAACTCATATTCGATTATTAGAGCGTTAGCTGCGACTCTTCATTCTCATTGAGAAGTGAGGACCAGACAATATTATTAAAAATTCAACTCACTTAGAACATTTCCAAAGGAACCGCAAGGGAAACACACTGTTCCGATTCACCGAAGTGGTAAAGGTGATCAGAGGAACTAATACTCTTCGCTGTCATCTTATCAATTTTACATCAGGCATGATCGTCTACTTTGAAGTTCTTGAGACATAATCTCCAATACCCCATCGTTGTATCACATTTCATTATCTTAAGAAAATTTCCATTTACCATTACTGTTTGAGGTATACAGTGTCAGTTTTTTGTCAATGTACATTAAATGTATTTCTTTTTATTGTAACAGAGTGCATAATTGAGTGAAATGATTTTGATTAAAAAAGTGTGGTTTTAAGTTACTTTTGTTTCGTCCACTAATGTTGTCGCGCTTTTTTGTTTGGTCTGTTTGTTTCTTTAGGGTTATTTTAGTTATTTTTGTCAGAGTTTGCTGTATTTCACACAGTGCTGTCAAGATCAAGATTGACAGTTTCGAAAAACCCCTCGTCAGTCATGACACTTAGAACGTGTATATGTCAAAACGTTAACTTTGAGACGACTAATTGCGGTGAGAATATTACTTGAACATGAAGAACAAAACTGGATCAAGTGCGTCATGCACAGACGATTCATTCGACTTAAGCGCCGACAATAAATTCGCCATTAAATTCACAATATTTTCATTTCACGCACTATTCTAACAGAATACTGATTGGAGTGTTCATTTTTTCTGTCTTTATCCGAATTTTATATCATTTCCATTAGAGTATTCTTCAGACTGCCTGGAGGAGGGTGTCTGGCAGCTTTCACATTCGTTACCCCAATCGCATCACTTTATACAAACAAATGGGTCATTATACTTCATGAATATAAGAGTCTCCAATGAAGGCGTGATGTGAATTGCAAGAGTCCGTTTTTAGCAGCGTATCTTTGCATTGTGAACGGACGACTAAAGCGAACATCACGTGGGAAATTTCCGGGTTGCTTCCGTGACTGGTCGGCAACATCAAGGCTGTGTCGGCGATTCGTCGGCTGAACGTCGGCAACACCAGGGCTGTGTCGGCGATTCGTCGGCTGAACGTCGGCAACATCAGGGCTATGTCGGCGAT
>NMRB01000061.1:672372-685526 GCA_002633025.1 Notospermus geniculatus
AATCAATTATGTCACAGGAAATTGCACGTCCATCCAAACGGACAGGGTGTTTTATATCATAATCGATCTCGACGCCTTGCTCAGTTTTCCGATTCACTTGGTAACACCATCCTTCAATTGGCACACCCCGAGGCGGGTATTCATATATCTAATAGCCTATTCTTGTACTAGTGGGGTTCGTTCCGTTTCAAGGGGTGTAAAGTGCCGTTAATCTGTTGTCAGCGGTAGGTGTTACGTTTCGCCGAAGAGATCCACGCTGTGGTCGCGCGATTCATGATGAGGACTAGCACTTTGGGCGACATGTTTGGATCATCAACTCGGGCCATTTCAATTGTGGAGTAAGACACTAGAATGATTCGAAAGAGCCACGACTAGGCCTACGGCCTGTTGTCTACTCCATCCGATCGTGCTGGTCCACAGAAAATGACACTGTCGGTGGTATACATTGGCAGAATCAGATGAAGTAGAAGCCAGCAAGGTCTACCGAGATCAGCAATCTATGGTGATGCAGAAATTCCCTGGGGACAAGCGTTACAGGTGTCACATCTAAATATTAAAAGAAAATCAAATAAAGCTTTGTTGAAGAGACCTTAGGGGTGGTTCAACATTTTCACAAGTCTACAGAGAGTAGACTTTTTATGACCCCCGTCCCTCCCCCAAAAGTGTACATAAAAAATGTTGATTCTTTTGCCCCATTGGACCTGCTTGGAATGCATGTAAAGTGGTCCACAAGGTGGCTTTCACTTGAAATAGGAAATTTTTATATTTGACAAGAAACCGGACGTGATGAACCTGAAACAGTTGATTAACACTAAATATTCATCTCATCATCAGCTCAAAGCAAAGAAGCACGTATCAGTTATTAGAAAGCGGCTTCCCGTTAATCGTTCGTGACGATTAACGCGAATTTACCGATAAAATCACAATTCACTGACTGCGAGTGCAGACTTTATCATCGCTTGTAATGTCTCCATTAAATCATGTTCCAACGCCTACGGTTTGTGTAAACTCGCATTTTTTGTGACAACCCCCAAAGGGGTGTAAAGTGCCGTTAATCTGTTGTCAGCGGTAGGTGTTACGTTTCGCCGAAGAGATCCACGCTGTGGTCGCGCGATTCATGATGAGCACTAGCACTTTGGGCGACATGTTTGGATCATCAACTCGGGCCATTTCAATTGTGGAGTAAGACACTAGAATGATTCGAAAGTGCCACGACTAGGCCTACGGCCTGTTGTCTACTCCATCCGATCGTGCTGGTCCACAGAAAATGACACTGTCGGTGGTATACATTGGCAGAATCTGATGAAGTAGAAGCCAGCAAGGTGTACCGAGATCAGCAATCTATGGTGATGCAGAAATTCCCTGAGGACAAGCGTTACAGGTGTCACATCTAAATATTAAAAGAAAATCAAATAAAGCTTTGTTGAAGAGACCTAAGGTGTGGTTCAACATTTTCACAAGTCTACAGAGAGTAGACTTTTTATGACCCCCGTCCCTCCCCCAAAAGTGTACATAAAAAATGTTGATTCTTTTGCCCCATTGGACCTGCTTGGAATGCATGTAAAGTGGTCCTCAAGGTGGCTTTCACTTGAAATAGGAAATTTTTATATTTGACAAGAAACCGGACGTGATGAACCTGAAACAGTTGATTAACGCAAAATATTCATCTCATCATCAGCCCAAAGCAAAGAAGCACGTATCAGTTATTAGAAAGCGGCTTCCTATTAATCGTTCGTGACGACTAACGCGAATTTACCGATAAAATCACAATTCAATGACTGCGAGTGCAGATTTTATCATCGCTTGTAATGTCTCCATTAAATCATGTTCCAACGCCTACAGTTTGTGTAAACTCGCATTTTTTGTGACAGCATCCCCCCTCCCGACTACGATAGAGCAAACTCTTAAATTCTGACAAGCGGCGACAGAGATCAAGGCAGATTAATGATAGAGCCTCGCCGTCAGGCAGCAAGACATTTTTATGTACCACCCTAAACATAAGGCCATATGCTGCGCTCAGCAACTCCAGATTTTCCTTAAAAAACGGCAGCTAATGGGCACTGAAAGCATTCACTTTGAGGCAAATTTCAGTATGTAGTCTAAAATGCATTTGCCGCTGAGCTAGCGGTTTGAATATCTATTGAATTTGACATCACAAATCAGTACGCGCGGAATCAATGTCTTGAAAAGAAGTTGTGAGGAAAGGACTCCAACATCGTTAAGACTGAGAAGGCAGAATGATTGAAGAAGAAGACTAAACAAACCTCCAAAACAAAACTTTTTTCAGTAGAGGGAACATGAAACAACCGTAGGTATGAAGTAACTAGAGAGAGCGTGCAAGCTGGGAATCAGTGAACATGGTGAAATTCCTGACCTCCAGAACACCGAAAACCCCGCATATATTACATCCAACATAACGAGATGCTCCAATGCAATTTAAAGCGCTGCGGTTGCGGCACTGGAATCCGCTTAAAGGCAAATCACAACCCTGGTAGGTGTAGTTCTTCGTAAATGCGATGAGATGCTGGTACTAGTCCGAACGTCTGACTCGTATTGCTATTTTTAGAATCTGCTGGACGCTAATACAGAGTCAGATGATGAGTAAACGAAGAACCAGATTTTGGTTCTACGTCATCAGCATGATCAGATCACGGATTGGTCGTTCCCGTATCACGTGACCTCAAACTGCAAAGATGGCGATGCTGTGCATTCGCCGATTCGGCTTTTCGAGAGGAATATTTTTCGTGATTTTGATGACAAATTGCGGTTTTCTTAATGTTTGTCTGGCTAAGAGTGAACAGAGAGCGTGATTGCGAGTGTCTGGTTGAAACAGTAAGTAAAATGCCTGAGAGCAGCGTTGTCAAGTGATACGATTGCCGTGCACTGAATGTATTCAAAACACGACCTGGAGATGGACGGACCAATCAAAATAGACCCCCCGCGATAGGCTTCATCTGACTCTTGTTGCGGCCGTCAGTTCTGCAAATGAGCAACAGGAGGCAGTGTTCGGACTATGCTGGTACAGCCTGGTACAACCTGTTGGTGAATTGTCATGCAACTGTTGCGTACCGTCTTATTAACTACCCATAAAATGCAATAACTTATGGCAAAAGTTAGCTAGAGGTAATGAAGGCATTGTGCAACGATTGAGCGTGAAAAACAGCAGAATTTTCTTTGATGTTGGTGCTAACAAGAACCCGATTTGTGTAAATCAAAGGTTGTTTTTCTTCCGACATCGCCGTTACCCTATTATCAACATCAATCCAAACCCTTGTATGCAGACAGGAATCCGTACAATTGTAAAGACCAAAGCGGACATTTTTATTGCATCCGCACAACCAATCAATCAGAGCCAGGTACAAAATGTCTCATCTTCGGAATGATTGGTGACAAGGGTAGCCTAACTAGTTATTTAGATCACAAACGCTGAGACAAAAATCAATTTGTAACACCTATGGTTTGTCGAGAGTAATAGCTTTAGCTTTATCTTCAGTGTGGTTTTTCAATGGCTTTTTCATACCTATATATAACGTTAGTCGAGGTTTAAAAGGCTTCATTTTTCTTTTTATCGGGGTATAAAAAGGATAACACGATAACGTCATCTTTACCCAATAACAAGGAACCAACCAATGCGCATGCGTGACGTTCCGAGATATCTTCATCTTTTTACCTCAGGCAGGTTCATGTGTGTACGCTCGGACCAGCGGCCTCGAATTCATCTAAACTTTTTCAACATATCGTTTGATACAACTGATTGAGATGGCCCATGGACCATGTGCTCACCTGGGTGAACGTAAGAGAAGAACGAACAACAAGTGTCAATTCGATATGTTCCAGGGAAACAACATAACAGGTTAAACCACTGTGGTATTGTTCATAAGATATGAGCCAAAGACTGCTTCAACATGGCGACCTGGTGGCCATATAATAGATCTAAAATGTGGCAAACATATAGTGGGTAGCTATCTACATATATATATTCATACCAAGTTACAACATTCTAGCTGCTGTTCTTCATGAGATATTGGCTAAAGCCCCATTTTCAAGATGGCCGACTGGCCACCATATCTGAAGTCGAATGGGATCAAAATTCGACGTACGCATAGGGTGCCTAGATACACACAATTTCAAGGCCAAAACATTCTAGTTGCAGTAATTTTTTTATGAGATACGAAGCCATTTGGCGGTCATGTTTGCGGTAGAATCGGGCCACAATTTGCTGAACACGAGGGGACCTATATGCACCACCGTAGGAGCTCACCAGGTGAGTGTACTCTACATAGTTCATGCTTGGAATATGACAATCTCTCCAACCTAACAATAGAGTGCTGCTATCAATTGAGAAGTTAGACAACTTAAAACTATGTTACAACCACTCGTTTTGGACATATTACTCGTTGGATGTTTAAATNCCGTATTTCTAAACCCTGGATCCGGCCCTGGAATCGGGCCACAATTTGCTGAACACGAGGGGACCTATATGCACCACCGTAGGAGCTCACCAGGTGAGTGTACTCTACATAGTTCATGCGTGGAATATGACAATCTCTCCAACCTAACAACAGAATGCTGCTATCAATTGAGAAGTTAGACAACTTAAAACTATGTTACAACCACTCGTTTTGGACATATTACTCGTTGGATGTTTAAATATCGCTTTTTTACATCCATCCGGTTAACAAAAGTCGATTAGTCTTCACCTACCTTTAGGGCAAAAACGTACATTCATAATGCGGAAGCTACATTGCATATCTGCATAACGGCATAAAACGACACTCGACGTCAGAATGTTTGACTTCCCATTAGCTGCTTATGTATCCACGTTTCTTTCTTTCGTGCACAAGTGTATTTGCAAATGGCGTTCAGAATATTGCCTGGCAAATCTATGAAAAAGCTGTGGTAAAAGTGGAATTCTGGTTTGAATCATGCCTCTCGATATGGAAACATTTAGAACTTATTCACAAAGCCTCGGTAGGACTCCCGATGTCGAATGGGTCGCTAGACCTTCTTATCATTGCTATTGGGATGAGAGAAGAAACAAGTCAAACCTTCCACCTCGACTCACAAGTCCGAAGGAAGGTTTGTGAATATGGCCACTGGATCTGTTTGCCTCATCCACGCGCTGGTTGGATTGCCCAGTTGGAAGATGTGTTTGTGTCGCTTGTACAGCGGTCGTACTCTAGCACCATAAGGCTGTAATCACATAGAGCTATACGCTATACGGACACGCCAGTTAACAATGGCTTCACAAAGGTCTCGCGACCGTGAAGCCATTATTAACCGGCGTGTCCGTGTAGCTCTATGTGAGTGCGGTCTAAAGGAATGCCAGCACCTAGGGCTGTGTTAGTTCTTCAAAATGAACTTGGCATGGTTAGAGAACAGTGTCAATTACTTGAACCTTTCAATACCTCGTTATTGCTTCCAAAACATAATTTATCACAAAACTTGAAACATAGATGAAAGAACTGATGGTAAGCCAATGGAGGTGCTGGAGGTAAATACAACCTGCTGCTTTGGTGGGGACGCCACATCATTCGATAAGGAGGTGCCTTTTTGTAAAGAAACTAATAATCTGTTCAGCTTTATGGCCAGGACTAGCAAAAACAACAATCCATTAACGTCTCCGTGACATAGCCGCTCTGCCCAGTCGTAATCAATGACAAAAAGTTGAAATTATTATGGTGACATTTCGACTGACCGTTAGGCTACCCTAGCTTTGCCCATGAAAATGTCTTTTATCAGTACGAGGAGGTCACTTCGACTCCTTCAAAAGCATGATAACACTGGTAAAAAGGCAATACGCCTTGAATCCATTGCTAATTCACTTCGTTACCGCGGCAAATTACTCATAATTCAACGATCATAAAGACCTTTATGCCCCTTACTTGTGTGAGGAAGAAACATCGGTTGCAGCAGAGAAATCGGCTCAAGCCTAATTACGGTTCCTTGGAAAAGCTTTAAAAGCTAATGCCGTGTGCCCCTCACTTGGTAAATTGAGTTCAGGGTCGGGGCTGGATCTTTGAAGGTCATCAAGGACATGACGTCTGGGAAAGGAGTTGTGAACGCGTGAGGATTGAAGCACGAGTTGAATAACCCCGCTGCCGGAGTCTCGTGCGCCAAACTGGCGCGGACCCTGACTGGTTGCGCGGTAGAAAATGACATTAGGAAATTTTCACAAAGCCCCCGAAACGCCGACGCGAACGGCAATCCAATTGTTCGATGCCACGAAGAGAGCACCCAACAAAAGGATGGACGTTCGCGTTGGCGTTTCAGGGGCTTTGCGAAAACTGTCTAATCACCAGGAAAAACCCGAGCTGGATTGCCGGGCATGACATAGCGCGGTCACATGACATACATGCACCACAAAATATAACCCCTTAGGGCCAGACCACGAAGGAAGCCACACACAATCCTCATTTCCCTTTTCGAATTCGTATGTGCTTCCAATCTGTCATCAAACGGAATTTGGTCGAGAAGTAGTCGATAACTGACCTGATCTCGGAACACCCCGCGGCATATGTTCGAATCAAAGGTCAAACTAAATATACATGTNGGGGTCCCCCCCCCCCCGAGTGATTCGCATGACGATAGAATGGACTAGGACTTATTGGCCAATGGAGAGTATGCCGAAATATTAACAACCCACTGTATTTCAATCTGGTCACATCTGCAACTTATACAGCGCTTGACAAACATGATATTGAGCATGATCTACAGCGGACTTTTGATCTGTTGCTACCATATCGTTGATTGCAATATAAGATGCCTTTCCTCTTCAATGGTTTTGACACACTATCGACAACTCAAACTTTTTCAGTATTTTGGTGCCTTGTTATAAATGTGGATTCTTTTCTAACACAACGACGTCTTATATGATAGTCAAACGGCGGGTAGAACGTTTGTCTTTTTGGCTGTTAAACCACGTTGTGAGGAGTTAATGTGGGAGCAGTACAAAATCGCACTTTCCAGCGGCACAGTTTAAGGACAGTTACATTTGAATGCATAAGTTGTGCATGACAGTTATCATCTTTGTTTCCCCAGGTCATTTCCCGAAACCTTTGTCACAGAATCTTACAGGGAAGCAAAGTGTTACTTGACTCCGTTAAGAGGATAAACCGTACAGTAAAATCTAACTCTGCAAAAAGAACATCAAATGAACAATACGCTTCTACCAGCTTAATATCGACTTTAAGGCTAAGCAGCTTTAAATTGAAACAACGCCAGAGCTATGATTGATGTACGAGAAGACCCCATTTTCCTGCAGCTGAATTTCGCTGCTGGGGAGAGGAGGGGAGGGCGCAGATTACTGTGCTTAGAAAGTAAATTTAGTGCGATGACAATGTCCTGTGTGCTTCAGATTGACGGCCTTGTCATCGACTTCAGGTGTGAAACGAATGGGACGAGTCCTAGGAATGTCGGTCCTACATGTAGTTACAGCCTGATAGGGTATTTGAATGGTCATAGTTTCCCTCGTTGAACAATAAAATCGGGTTTAGATTCCTGCGGACCAAGATTCCTGTCACACCCAGACCTGTGCTGGAATACATCCCCCTGGGAAAAGACAAAATACCCCACAACGATGAGTTGCAACGGCAGCGGATCACTGAATTAGGAAATTGTTCGGTGAAGCAATTTGAAACTCGACCAGAAAAAACAGTTCAACACGATGAAGACGAAAGAAAGGTGAGCCATTAGTTTTCCTGCTCACTTTCCAGATGAAATATTATCCCGTTTTCTTTTTAAAGAATTGGAAAGAAGAGTTTCCATCATCAAGTTTAACAAGGGAAATTTTACCCTTCCGCCTAGGGAATAACCATATTTTTCTTTCCATTCGAAGTTCTCCAGATTCCCGCGCATCATGAACAGCACCAAATTACCGCTTTACCATACCGAACAACCATCATCGTATTTTTTTCTTCAGATTCCAATGTAACAGGAAGAGGAACCAATTTACCGAAAACTATCCTTATATTGAGGGAAAGCTGATTACAGTGTAGTGTGACCATCAACCAAGTTACCAAGAAGTATTGCCCTCCAATTCACCCTATACTTCAGACAGGAAACACTGATTGGCCAGGTCTGCATCACGCGACCATTGGGGAAGGCATCTCGTGCAGTAGTCACTTTAACGGCGACAACGAGGGGGGGGGGAGACACAGAAAACTAATTAGAGTGAAGTTTGCGCACAGCAATGATAGTATTTGGAATGCGGTTTTTATCAAATTCTGTCTTGTTTGAACGACTGCCCTTCATCTGTCATTGACTTCAGACGGAAGCAACGAAACGCTTGAACTCAACATCCCACACAGAAGAAGTAATGATTACCATTGCTTGGATCATTAGGATTATCGCTTAAGCAGAAGATACAGTGACTGTAAGCGAATGCATCCTTTGAAGATGGTACTTGGAATCATTGGAGGACAGCTGAAATATCCTCGAGTGGATATTGTATTGACACTGTCCAAGGCACACAGTTGAGTACTGCTCGAGTAAATTGCGCAACTGGAGCAAAGCTGGTGTCAGTCTTTTTTCAGAGTTAGATAGAGTTTACATCAGAGCAAGGACGAGAAGGCAAACGGACATGATTCGTTTGCTGGCAAGAATGCTTAAAACGCATCCCAAAAGTTCATTCAGCGTGTTCGAATCACAGAAGGAAATGACTGTCCAAAGAAGACAATGGAGGGATGTACCAACAAAAGAACTCGGTACATGTTCCTAAAAAAGCTTTCCACTTAGAAGCGCTCCTCCACGTGAATGTTTCCGGCGCAACTTGGCTCTTTATGGGGAACTCGTGCCAAGAAAACAGTCGTTCGTGCCACTAGTTACATGTAAGGCGTAGGAAACCGCCAATGGTGAACTGCCCACTGAGCGCTAACTCGCCAGAGAATTCGAAAACTCACACGTACTAGAAGAGCGTCTTAAGGTGGGCTTGTTACGAAGCATTGATTAAAGCAATAATGTCACTTTCACTCGATGAAACATTGCTTCGAACAGGATCCAAACTCAGCATGATATTGGCCCAGAGAGAGACACATACCTAATGGAAAACCATCCGTCATTCCGTCATTCGAATGACTATCAGATGACCCCTGTGATGGATGAGGTCACTGGATCATTATTAACAGATCAATACGTGTTGCATGTCGCAGGCTGATAATCCTTCGGATGTATTGGCGATTTTGTTTGTCTCGAGAGTTTGATAGGCAACTAACAGAGTCTAAGTCCTTGTTTTCGTAGTTGGACCTGTCATTCCGTAGATGTTTAAAATTAATTATACAAATGTCAAAGGATACATTCGTGACGTATTTCATTACTGCGTAGAACGGCCGACGTACCTGCATGCACCGCGTTTTTTAACCACGTTACTACCATGCATACGCTCATGAGATGCGAGTGGCGATATGAGAATTGAATACCCTCTATAAGACTGACGAAGAGAAAGTTCTTCAATCCAAACTGATCCTGATCGGAGCTTTTAAAGACGGCCCTGCTACTACATGTGTAACAAGTGAGCCACACAAAACCACCATCTGCCCCTTTCGGAGTATATAAATTCACAAGGAAGAAGCCAGCGCAGCGGCAGAGATCACCTTGACCTGTCTTACGTATAAGTGAGACAAATCCTTGATATTTTTTGTTCGCCCTTATTTAGAGAGCTTCTAAAATCAGACAGCAGCTGACATCTGATGCTTGTAAAGTCGTTATGATTTGAAGGCCAACACTATTGACAGGAATCAAATAACTTGGCATAAACCAGATACGCTAATGTGCCAATAATTGCTGTTCTATGGTTACCGATTTTATCGTCACCAATGCCAGTGAGGATATATACCAATAAATCAAACGGGTGCAAAATCTGGCCGTCCACGATCTAGTCTCGCGCAACCAGCCCCTCGTTCATACTCCGAGGTCGTTAGACCGAGGGTCTGGCACAGAACACAATTAAATCTCATTGTAATTGGGTCAGTGACCTTATTCCGATGATTCAAAACAAGGGGAGCTTCGCTGATTGGCGAGTCACTACCAATGCATCATGGGTCTCAAAAGTTGATTGTGCATGCATGCATGCAGTGCAGTGTAGTTGTGTTCTACGTCATCGTCGGTAGAGTGTCCGCCACGATGGTTTTACAAGTCAAAGTAACCATATGGACCAGACTCTAAAATTGGAAATTGCAATAGTCTGGTGGCACGAGACTATCCATGATCATACCACCTCCCATCTCTTTATGGATCTGGGATTTTTTTGAGTTATAAAGTTGTTGAACCTTTTTACTAAGCATGCAGGAAGGCAGTGAGAACGTTCTGCGCCGCATTCGAGGACGCATCTAAGTACCCGAATCAATTTCTCCGCCCCGATGAAATAATGCGGCAACACAGGTTTGATTTCTTCGGATGAGGGTAACATCAAAAATAGATACTATCTATTTTTGATGTTACCCATTGCATTACCCATTTCCATTGCATGTTACCTGCTCGCTTATTAAGCGAGCAGGTAACATGCAATGGAAATCTGTATGTAAAGTTAGCAGGTGGCCTTTCCTTGTCTCGAAGCCGAACAAGACTGTCGAACAACACGACATCCTGTATCACACTATTGACTAAGAGTAAGATTATGCCAGCGGCTACCGTCAAGAGGCAGACAGAGGTCGAAGATAAAAGACTGGAGCGAGCGGTGACAGTTATCAGAGAGACTTCTTGAGTAGAGATAGCGTGTAAGAGGCTGATCGCGACAATGATCATTGTGTTTCACAGATCGGCGCTAGGCGGCGTTATGGACGCACCAACCTGTGTCCGCACGAGCCGCATCACGCCGAATCTGGCGTAAAAAGTAATACGCGGACACATCACCGCCTCAACTCGGTAATCACGTGATCTACTACGCCACGAAAGTAAATCCTAAGAAAATAGCAACACACGGAGACATCCTAGGTAGGCCTATTTGACGAGATTTTGCAATTTATAAACCCGAAGCGAGGAATTCCCGCCATCTTGAAAATGCAAGAAGTAGTCCCAAAATTTCCCATGACGCGTTGCGCGCGCGGTGACAGGTCAGTGCGAGGTAGGAGCGCTACCTGTCGTGACAATGCGACAATGATGATACGATTCTCGAACATCTTTACATCGCATGAAGCTTAGTGGGATTCCTTGTAATGTTCTGATCGTTCTAGTCAAGGAGCTCTGGGAGTCTGTTGAGAGACGTCGAAAACGTAAGTGGAGATTGGTGGACTTCATCCTACAGGCAACGGGCGATGAATAAAGTATCACAAAGCTTAAATGGGAAGGGTACGATGCATTTATTGTATAAAGTACATGTACTTTAGTTATACCAAAGTAAAAGCACAAAGATCGACACATAAAATGATATAACAAAAAGGTCGTCTCTGAATTTCGCAAATTTTCGACTCCAATCGGTGTCTTCCTTAGGCACTTTCTAGAAGATCTAAGGAGTGAATGAGCTGGATCCTAAAGGTATAGAAGTTATATTAAAGAAACGTTTCTTTGAAATAACTTCTATGATATAACTTCTACATGTATACCTTTAGGATCCAGCTCATTCACTCCTTGGATCTTCTAGAGAGTGCCTGAGGAAGACCCCTATTGGGGTCGAAAATTTGCGAAATTCAGAGACGACCTTTGTGTTATATCATTATCACTTTTGTTATACACTGTACAATCAACCCCCCCCCCCCCGAGTGATTCGCATGACGATAGAATGGACTAGGACTTATTGGCCAATGGGGAGTATGCCAAACTATTAACAACCCACTGTATTTCAATCTGGTCACATCTGCAACATACACAGCGCAAGACAAACATGATATTGAGCATGATCTACAACGGACTTCTGATCTGTTGCTGCCATCCTCTTCAATGGTTTTGACACACTATCGATAACTCAAACTTTTGCAGAATTTTGGTGCCTTGTTATAAATGTGGACTCTTTTCTAACACAACGATCTCTTACTCGAACGGCTGGTAGAAATTTTGTCTTTTTGACTGTTAAACCACGTTATGAGGAGTTAATGTAGGACCATGTTCAGTACAAAATCCGCACTTTCCATCGGCACAGTTTAAGGACAGTTACATTTGCATAAGTTTCGCATGACAGTTATCATCTTTGTTTCCCCAGGTCATTTCCCGAAACCTTTGTCACAGAATCTTACAGGGAAGCAAAGTGTTACTTGACTCCGTTAAGAGGATAAACCGTAGAGTAAAATCTAACTCTGCAAAAAGAACATCAAATGAACAATACGCTTCTACCAGCTTAATATCGACTTTAAGACTAAGCAGCTTTAAATTGAAACAACGCCAGAGCTATGATTGATGTACGAGAAGGCCCCATTTTCCTGCTGCTGAATTTCGCTGCTGGGGAGAGGAGGGGAGGGCGCAGATTACTGTGCTTAGAAAGTAAATTTAGTGCGATGACAATATCCTTCGTGCTTCAGATTGATGGCCTTGACATCGACTTCAGGTGTAAAACGAATGGGACGAGTCCTAGGAATGTCGGTCCTACATGTAGTTACAGCCTGATAGGGTATATTTGAATGGTCATAGTTTCCCTCGTTGAACAATAAAATCGGGTTTAGATTCCTGCGAACCTAGATTCCTGTCACACCCAGACCTGTGCTGGAATACATCCCCCTGGGAAAAGACAAAATACCCCACAACGATGAGTTGCAACGGCAGCGGATCACTGAATTAGGAAATTGTTCGGTGAAGCAATTTGAAACTCGACCAGAAAAAACAGTTCAACACGATGAAGACGAAAGAAAGGTGACCCATTAGTTTTCCTGCTCACTTTCCAGATGAAATATTATCCCGTTTTCTTTTTAAAGAATTGGAAAGAAGAGTTTCCATCATCAAGTTTAACAAGGGAAATTTTACCTTTCCGCCTAGGGAATAACCATATTTTTCTTTCCATTCGAAGTTCTCCAGATTCCCGCGCATCATGAACAGCACCAAATTACCGCTTTACCATACCGAACAACCATCATCGTATTTTTTTCTTCAGATTCCAATGTAACAGGAAGAAGAACCAATTTACCGAAAAGTATCCTTATATTGAGGGAAAGCTGATTACAGTGTAGTGTGACCATCAACCAAGTTACCAAGAACGTATTGCCCTCCAATAGGAGCTGTCATCGAGTTGACCA
>NMRB01000061.1:687093-708569 GCA_002633025.1 Notospermus geniculatus
AAATGTCATTTTCGCCGATCGGCTGCCTCCATCGAAATGACGTCATCACCAGCGCCACACGAGGAACGTCAGATCGGACTATTTGTTCGGGGGAGAGAAGCCTCTCAGACAGTTCGCATCTGACCTCAGTTTATTCCATGCTAACAGAGATTTATTGTCCGTCAGATGAATAACATTACATTTTGTCAAAAATAGCAACGGAAAACATCCATATTTCTAGCATATAAACTCACAGGGAAAAACTCAGCTGAACACGTGAACGCAGGAGCGGCTGCCCACCCCTACGAAAAATCGACGCGACCACGCAAAACACAGCGCTCGTAGCGGTCAAATCGTTGAACTACACTTTGTACACAACCTCGCGTGCAAATGTACAGGGGTCAAAATATCGAGAAATAGTGGGAATATCGCGATGAACCTTGGATTATAAGATACCGCCAAGAAAGACAAGTCGATTGACGTATGTTTCATCAAAATCGGCCCAGGCGTTGGGGAGCTATCGTTGATAAACCTCGCGCCAATCGGAACTGGAATGAAGAGTAGGCTTATGGCGTAGGAAACCGCCAATGGTGAACTGCCCACTGAGCGCTAACTCGCCAGAGAATTCGAAAACTCACACGTACTAGAAGAGCGCCTTAAGGTGGGCTTGTTACGAAGCATTGATTAAAGTAATAATGTCACTTTCACTCGATGAAACATTGCTTCGACCAGGATCCAAACTCAGCATGATATTGGCCCAGAGAGAGACACATACCTAATGGAAAACCATCCGTCATTCCGTCATTCGAATGACTATCAGAATCATTATTAACAGATCAATACGTGTTGCATGTCGCAGGCTGATAATCCTTCGGATGTATTGGTGATTTTGTTTGTCTCGAGAGTTTGATAGGCAACTAACAGAGTCTAAGTCCTTGTTTTCGTAGTTGGACCTGTCATTCCGCAGATGTTTAAAATTAATTATAGAAATGTCAAAGGATACATTCGTGACGAATTTCATTCCTGCGTAGAACGGCCGATGTACCTGCACCGCGTTTTTTAACCAGGTTAATACCATGCATCTGCTCATGAGATGCGCGTGGCGATATGAGAATTGAATACCCTCTATAAGACTGACGAAGAAAAAGTACATGTACATGTACTTCACTCCAAACTGATCCGGATCGGAGCTTTTAGGGCCATATGCACCAATGAAGATCATCATTAACTCAGGTTGAGCCACATCTTTTCCATTGTCATATCATGCCCTGGCAAACCTGAACAATTGAAAAGATGTGGCTCAACCTGAGTTCAAGATAATCTTCGTTGGTGCATACGGCTCTTAAAGTCAGCCCTCTATTACCAATGTGACAAGTAAGCTACACAAAACCACCATTTGTCCATTTCGAAGCATATAAATTCACAAGGAAGCCAGCGCAGCGGGAGAGATCACCTTGACCCGTTTTACGTACGTCAGACAAATCCTTGATATTTTTTGTTCGCCCTTATTTAGAGAGCTTCTAAACTCAGAAAGCAGCGGACATCTGATGCTTGTAGAGTCGTTATGATTTGAAGGCCAACACTATTGACAGGAATCAAATAACTTGGCATAAACCAGATACGCTAATGTGCCAATAATTGCTGTTCTATGGTTACCGATTTTATCGTCACCAATGCCAGTGAGGATATATACCAATAAATCAAACGGGGGTGCAAAATCTGGCAGTCCACGATCTAGTCCCGCGCAACCAGCCCCTCGTTCATACTCCGAGGTCGTCAGACCGAGGGTCTGGCACAGAACGCAATTCTCATTGTAATTGGATCAGTGACCTTATTCCGATGATTCAAAATAAGGGGAGCTTCGCTGATACCAATGCATCATGGGTCTCAAAAGTTGGTGACGTAGGCTGCAGTTTTACTCGCATGCTGCATGCTTTTTGCATTGATTGTGCATGCATGCATGCAGTGCAGTGTAGTTGTGTTCTACGTCATCGTCGGTAGATTGTCCGCCATGATGGTTTTACAAGTCAAAGTAACCATATTACTTTGACTCTAAAATTGGAAATTGCAAGAGTCTGGTGGCACGAGACTATCCATGATCATACCACCTCCCATCTCTTTATGGAGTTGGGATTTTTTTGAGTGATAAAATTGTTGAACCTTTTTACTAGCATGCAGGAAGGCAGTGAGAACGGTCTGCGCCGCATTCGAGGATGCATCAAAGTACCCGAATCAATTTCTCCGCCTCATGAAATAATGCGGGGCAACACAGGTTTGATTTCTTCGGATGGGTAACATCAAAAATAGATACTATCTATTTTTGATGTTACCCATTGCATTACCCATTTAACATCAAAAATAGATACTGTAAAATCGGACTTGTAACATCACTTTGGTAGACCAGCCCACTTCATTACTATGATGGTCACATGGCTCTACATTAATAGTCTGCAATACAAGCTGCGTTCTGATTGGTTAACAAACACAGTAGGCCAAAAATGACCATTGAACTGACGCGAGGCGTAAATGTGACATTGACATGCCTAGGTCTATTCTGAATTGATTGAGTGCAGTTGATCAGTTCTCAATGAAGTCTTTTTTCATAACACCCATTAAAGAACATGGTCATTACTGGTGTTAGCTTTCATGAAAAGTGATCGACCCAGGTTGATCGATTAGGCAATCAAGATCACGCCCTTCTATCCAATGCCTAGTCAATGCAACTGTGCATAATCGTAAACATTGATTGGATAAAAAACGCATATTCAACAGAATAACCACTCCCAGCTCGCTGAAGTGGGCTGGACGTTCTAATACCAGAAGTGATGTTACAAGTCCGATTTTACAGTACTATCTATACTATACTATCTATTTTTGATGTTACCCATTGCATTACCCATTCCCATTGCATGTTACCTGCTCGCGAGCAGGTAACATGCAATGGAAATCTGTATGTAAAGTTAACAGGTGGCCTTTCCTTGTCCCGAAGCCGAACAAGACTGTCGAACAACACGACATCCTGTATCACACTAAGAGTAAGATTATGCCAGCGGCTACCGTCAAGAGGCAGACAGAGGTCGAAGATAAAAGACTGGGGCGAGCGGTGACAGTTATCAGAGAGACTTCTTGAGTAGAGATAGCGTGTAAGAGGCTGATCGCGACAATGATGATACGATTCTCGAACATCTTTACATCGCATGAAGCTTAGTGGGATTCCTTGTAACGTTCTGATCGTTCTAGTCAAGGAGCTCCGGGAGTCTGCTGTTGAGACGTCGAAAACGTAAGTGTGTGAGATTGGTGGACTTCATCCTACAGGCAACAGGGGCGATGAATAAAGTATCACAAAGCTTATATGGGAAGGGTACGATGCATTTATTGTATAAAGTTCATGTACTTTTGTTATACCAAAGTAAAAGCACAAAGATCGACACATAAAATGACATAACACAAAGGTCGTCTCTGAATTTCGCAAATTTTCGACCCCAATCGGGGTCTTCCTCAGGCACTTTCTAGAAGATATAAGGAGTGAATGAGTTGGATCATAAAGGTATAGAAGTTATATTAAAGAAACTTTTCTTTGAAATAACTTCTATAATATAACTTCTACATGTATACCTTTAGGATCCAGCTCATTCACTCCTTGGATCTTCTAGAGAGTGCCGGAGGAAGACCCCTATTGGGGTCGAAAATTTGCGAAATTCAGAGACGACCTTTGTGTTATATCATTATCACTTTTGTTATACACTGTACAATCTATTGAACTAAAGAAATCTACAGGCATTCTCATATTCTTTGGACGATTGAGAAAAAGAAACGATACATGAACATGTCTGCCAACGGTTCTTAGCCACGCTGAACGACATATCGTCTTAAAAACCGCAGACACGTTAAGCAGTGATTATGCACCTGCGATCACGTACGATGTCAAGTTCTGGTAGATTAATCTTCTTTGCATGAAAATTATCCAGTTGGATAGCGTCTGGACTTTTTTGTAGCCGAGTTGCCAGTCCGATAGGCGGAGACAAGCAAAGTCAATTGGTTTGTGCAGAATGGACATGACCGGGAGGAGCCTGGCACATGGAAATGGGAAGCATTATAGGCGGTGTGCCCAACCTCTGGCGAGCAGTGTAGATCTACGGGCCGAATTAATAGACGTTTGCTAAGGTAACCATTGGTTCCACCAAAGGCGTGCGAAAAATGTACAACTAAATTTTTCACCAAAAAGCCCCGTTTTGTAAGCTCTGTATAGCGCTTACAATCCATCCAAACAGGGCTTTTTGCTACGTTCACACTAGAGCGCGGTCCGTTACGAACGTCACGATTGGCCATTCGTAGCTGATCGTGGAATGTTTGTTTAATTCTCTGAAGTTTCACGTTTGGATACGAGGTGATGAGAGTCGATACGTACTGATGCGCTTGGATGCGATATGGTCGCGAATGGTCAATTTCAGGCGGCACGAATGGCGCCACGATTGAAATCGTTGTCTTAATCGTGGAGTAATCGTGGTGATCCTATCAGATCTTATCAGACCTTATCACATCTTGAGGGCAATCGTGACGGCAATCATGAAAATCTTTTTGGTCATAGGAAAGTGTTGAACCGTTCAAAACTTTTCTACCATCATAACGATTGTCACGACTGACCTCAAGATTAGAAAAGATGTGATAAGATCTGATCAGATCTGATAGGATCACCACGACGATTATTGCACGACTAAGATCACGACTTCAATCGTGGCGAGATTCGTGATAGTGTGAACACAGCAAACCGAACCATGAATTTGGTTCAAGACCGCCTAGCTGGTGGTGTTCGTCTAGTCCACGGTTGATCCCGATCAGCACGATTCGGTAGCAGGATTAGATGCGATCTGTCGCGCTTTCTTACGATTTAATACGATCTGATGCGATGATCACGATTAACAATTAATCGTGTTGATCGTAGAAAATTTTTAAACCGGCCAAAACTTTCCTACGATCAACACGATTGCCACGACTGGCCTCAAGATCTGATAAGACCTGAAAGGATCACCACGATTACTCCACGATTAAGACCACGATTTCAATCGTGGCGTGATTCGTGATTACATGTAAGTGTGAACATAGCATTTTGGTGAAAATTTAGTTGTCCACTTTCCGCATGCCTATTTATTTTTTATGGAACAATGGTTAGCTTAGGGAACTCAGGGAAGGAAAAAGGAAATCGTTAATACAAGGAATAACCAACGACAATCAGAAATCCTACAGGAATCTATCGCCAGTGCTGTTCAACGTGACTCGTAATTTCATTTGCGTCTCTCATTCCTTGGTGCACAGATATTTACACAATTTCTGGTTAAACAAAGGAACTGTTGATGAATAACAAAAAACAAATTCAATCAGTGATTGTCAACCATGTTGAACAAACAATGCTAAATGTACTTAAGAATTATTCTTAATTGTTTATCAGCATCTGTTGATGGATGACTGCAGTTTGTTTGGATTTGTGGCAGAATGGGAAAAATTTCTCTTCGGCATCGGATTCTGAGTCTGTACTTATTCATGTGAGGATTGCATTATATTTGCTTGACAGCCTCTTGGATAAAATTGGGTAACAAAGTGATCAATAGCGCTTAACCGTTAGCATAAGCGTGGCCAGAAACCTAACTACCTGTACTGACATCTTAGTTTGGAATACAACGAGTTTAGATTCACAGTTGTCAATAAGTCAGGCGAGCCTCGATTGGCGCTAGATGGAAGAGACAACTTTAAATTGCAATTTTGTTCCCATCAAATTAAATCCGCCTTTATAGCCTCCTCTCTAATCAGTAGTCGGGATAATGTTCCCGATATGCGCCATTAAAGGAACAGGATATTAAAGATATTATACGATTCGAAGCCGAGGAAACGACAGCAATTTGTCGGCAATCAAATGCACCAAACGTGTCCAGCGGGCCTATTAGCCATAAAGGCTGGTGGTTTCGTTTGTTTGATAACTCGTTGTGTCTAGTCTATTACCTAGGTTACACTACATAAAAGTCCGGGTTGAGCCCGGGCTTTTTACGTTTACACCTGTGAATCGCCGGGTCTAAATAAAGCCCGGGCTTTTCGTCCCATACATGCCGCATACATTCTCAAAAAGCCCGGGCTTATTTCAGACCCGGGCTTCAAAAAGTCCGGGCTTTTTCAGACAGGTGTAACCACGGCTTATGATTTCATGAGGTTCTCAAATGCACAGGAGACAAAGGTCACAGTCGTACTGATTTCAAATCGGAGGAAATGACTACTTGTCGGTCTGGAAAATCAGCCGTCGCCCCGGACGGACGCCCGGACAACTCGACTTGTCATTCACTAATGTCAACGACACATGCGTCCTGGAAATCACGTTTCACATTAGGCCTAGACCAAAACAACGCTATCGTCTATTCAGACCTTTGGCCTGAGATTATCCACGCCTTGGAACAACGAAAATATTTCCCTATAGCTACCAGAGTGTGATTGCACATATAACAGATTTCAAAAGAACTGAGGAATGACTTCAAAGTGCATGCTCATCGTACAAAATGCTTTTCGATCGCAGTCCATTTTGATACCGCCGCTCAAACAATGAATAAAGATAATTGGAAAAAAGACAACATACTCCAAGTACTCCCGGTTCTGTTGTAGGCTAAAGTACACGCTCAATGTTTCACGAAAATTCAACTCTTCCCGCCAGTAATGACTTGTCAATTTCTATATCCAACAGCCACCAGGGTAACAGTCAGAAGTACATTTATGCAAAGTAGCATCTTCCATTATCAAGCTTGAAAATTTCACAAGGAAATCTACGTTCTCCATTTTTTATACTCAACTCAGTGCACGCTGATGCACACATTAGCCTGTTGTAACCGCTGTGCCTGAGCAACGCTGAATATGTGAACGCCTCATGATCTCCAGTCCGGTTCAAATTCATCCAGCCCGCTAGATAGGTTCTATCAGCGGACTTCGTACCTGGCATCAGAGTATATATTCCGTCAGTGGAATCAGTGGATGCTTGCAGGCCCTCTAAAAAGAAAAAATGCACATTGGACGAACACAAATCGAAAGAATCATTTGGTTGAGGATAAGCTAAATCACAGGTGAAGAAAACTCGTGAGAATATGGAGCTTGTGAGATCGTTTGGCACAGCTGCTATTCCAAGGAGGTGACCGGTGTAGTAGTAAAAACAGTCCCCATGAATGGAAAACGGTCCTTCTGCCCGTTTTCCCCGGGAAAAGAATGGTAGGAAAATTTTCGTGGAATATTCTAATCCGAGTGGACAGCTGTCACTTTTTTTACACCGGTTCAGCGTTTCTCGCTCTAGAAAAAAAACTGCCTGCATGATAAACTAAAGTGTGCTTACCCGACAACATCATCAACATCAACGTGGCAAGAAATCCGACAACACGGAATGACATCTCACGTTTTATAAACAAGAGAGAGATACAGCACAAAACTCGCACACAGGTTTGTTGCCTTTTGAAGAATGAGAGTCAATTGGCTTGTGGACTAATTTTGTGCAAAAAGCAATTTTGCAATCAAAGGTTTTCATTAGAGCAGCCTTTCGTGTTGTTAACAACCGATCGAATGAAAAGTTCCAAATACGGCATGCAACATTATTGAGTGGATAGATAATGATGCACCGCTAAATTACATTATGTGCTCAGCGTTGATAGTGCATGAATAAGTAAACAATGGTTATAAATCCTATAAGGGCAAGTGGAACGATTTTGATGCAAGTGCACTAACGTGTGACCAGTGAGCAACGAATAAAACGGATATTACATGGAGGTCCCAAGGACACGGACTCGGTACGGCGCACACAAGTAACCAAAGCGTTTTTGCCGACACGCGCTGGTACAATATTTGGAAAGTTAGTATTACACGGACGGCATCACCCCTAACACTATCAAAGAATTGTCAAACCCCCTGCCATCCTTACCCAGCTATATAAATGCAGTTTATTCATTCATTATTTACTCGGCTTCATCCTCAAATACATTTCGAAACTCTTTGCACATGAATAAACGTAGCGCTCACCTCAGAGCATCATCGACATCAACAGGGAATTCGACTATCGGCAACGACACCTCGCGTTATACACTATAGAAAGAGATTCAGAATTAAAAATTCGCAAAAACGTTTGTTGCAAATTGGAGAATGAGAGACAATATGATTGTGGACTATTATCGAGCTATTGAACAGTTTTTGCACAAGGCAATGATGCAGTTTTTTTAAAATATTTTCCTTCCTAACAATGTCAAGTACAGTTGGGGAACGACGGCAATTTGATGAACCATCAAATACATCGAGAGTGCAGCGAATAATGAAAAGTAGTAAAGGAAGGCCATCTGGCCGTTGATACGGTAACTGACATTTGTTTGCTGACGTTGCTAAGGCACTTCTTACTAAACATGTACATTCACAGCAAACAGGCCGAAAATGATGCTGAATGATAACCTGTTGCTAAAAATTAGTAGAATATGGTGGCATGCACATTCCCAAGAATGGCTGTTGGAGCTTTTTGAAGTGTTCATTATAAGACAACGCACATAAGCCCTTTTTACACGGTGCTGGTTCGAGGAAACCTACCTCCACCCTCCTCGGGCGGGTTCGGTTCAGGATGGATTGATCGCTTTTACACGGTGCGGGTTACCGAACCCGCCTCGATCTAGTTCGAGGTCCGTTCGTTCAAATGCGTGCCACCAGATGGCGTTTATCAACATTTACAGTTATCGCAAGTAAGAAATATCCCAAAAATAATCACTTAAAATCGATAAACTATGAACAACATGAGCAGTGCTTAAGAAATCTCGTGCGTGATTTCTTCACAGGTAACTTACAGCAATACGCCAGTGATGCCATACATATATAGCGTGCTCAATCCCGCACGAGGCCGGTGGAGGTCGGTTCGCTTTTGCACGAGAGAATAACCAGCCTGAACCTACCTCTACCTACCTCCACCTTCCCGAGACTCACGCTGCGAACTGAACTGGCCCGAGGAAGGTGGAGACACGCTGGAACAATTTGTAAGGTTAGTATTACACGGATGGCACCCCCCCCCCCGTCTACCATAAAACCCATCTTTACCCAGCTATATAAATGCAGTATATTCATTCATTATTTACTCGACTTCATCCTCAAATACATTTCGAGCCCTTGGTGCAAACTCTTTGCACATGAATAAACGTAGCGCTCACCTCAGAGCATCATCGACATCAGCGGGGAATCCGACTACACTAGAGAGCTTCTGCAAGCGCCCGGTTAGGCTCTACGACGACGTTTATCTATTGTGTGAGTGCACCCAAACAATAGATAAACGTAGTCGTATGGCCTAACCGGGCGCTTGCAGAAGCTCTCTAATATGGGCAACGACACCTCGCGTTATACACTATAGAAAGAGATTCAGAATTAAAAATTCGCAAAAACGTTTGTTGCAAATTGGAGAATGAGAGACAATATGATTGTGGACTATTATCGAGCTATTGAAACCAGTTTTTGCACAAGGCAATGATGCAGTTTTTTTAAATATTTTCCTTCCTAGCAATGTCAAGTACAGTTGGGGAACGACGGTAATTTGATGAACCAAAGTAGTAAAGGAAGGCCATCTGGCCGTTGATACGGTAACTGACATTTGTTTGCTGACGTTGCTAAGGCACTACTTACTACACATGTACATTCACAGCAAACAGGCCGAAAATGATGCTGAATGATAACCTGTTGCTAAATTAGTAGAATATGGTGGCACATTCCCAAGAATGGCTGTTGGAGCTTTTTGAAGTGTTCATTATAAGGCAACACACATAGTAACAAATATTCTTTAGACCAAAGATTATTTTTGCTGATGAGGAAATCTAGAGCTACATCGGGGCACCATAGAGGCTGATATACCCCCACGTCAGATGACCTATGACACCAAGTTTCGGTCCGATTCGACTCTAAGCTTGGCCACCAGGTGGCGGAAACCAAAAACACAAAAAGTGCAAGAACTCCTGAATTAATGTCAAATACATTTTTCAATAATATTGATTCAGTAAAAAATCTATCAAATGGACTTCAACGTTGTCGTATCCGGAAAACTAGGGGCAAACGGACAGGAAACGGATCGGATCCGTGTGCCAATGAACCTTGCTTTATTCGCGCGCGCACCCAAGACGAACCTTCATTCTACAAACGCCTGAGGAGAATCTATTTTTATCCACACGCGTTGTGTGCGCAAATATGATGGACCGGGCGATGCACCTTCACCGCATGACCTTCGGGTCACTACGCGTGAAAGAATGTATATCCATAGCGACATGCACAGCAGACACGGGTAACGAGGAGAGACCCAACGCCGGGCAGTGTCCCGGACATCATAAGCAGGCCGAAGTTTCGCCTGATTAAAATTTTCGCCATGGGACTCTTCGACATCAAAACTATCAAAGATAGTTGTCATTCAATCCTTACTCTGCGTAGATGAGTTACATATTTGCCACTTCCAATATGCATGCATGACCATGACACAGTCAATGTAGGCCTTGTGCTGTGCCTACATTGTCAAAACGCTCCGCCGGCCGAGGCAGGGCGGACAAATTTCCTCTTCCACGGCGGCGTGACCAGCTCAAAATCAACACAAAAGACATACCTGTATTTGCATTCCTGTTACATTCATGAGATAAACACTCATCATTCTGTTGACTTACTTGACTGTAATCTGCTAAAAATGACAGGTTTTTGGGAGAGGACATCACATTTCTGCACGTAGCAGACGCTCTTTGAAAATGCCACGTGAAGCTGCGCGCGCACCTTCTGATGACGTCATCTGTTAAACCTGCGTCGACCTATCACTAAAGCCGCCCATACACGGCGCAATATTATTGCACAATATGGGGCCCAAATGGGTGGTCGTGTGCTTTTCGCATGATGGGTAGAAGAAAGATTGGCAATAATATTGCCCATTGTGATCCTCATATTGTGCAATAATATTGATCGTGTATGGGCCGCTTTAGGAGTCTTTTCCCGGGTTTTTCTCAAAATTTTCAACACGTATGGCATAATGCGCATCTTGCCTGCTGGAAAACAGAAGATTTTTACGGGAAATTCGTTACAAAGAATATTGTGAATCAAACTCAGGTTGATTTAGATATATGGGAGCGCGGACACTAGGGGAGAATCGGTGCGCCGTTAATCTGCGTCATTGGTTTTGAAGAGCCATACTGGATTCTCGTGGTTTAGCACCTTTCCAACTCCAACTCCGACTTCAACTACCAGAATGAATTGCAGTCCGCTGAAGACATCCTTGATAAAAACGATTTGGTAGACGTTTGCAAATCGTAAAATGCCATAACTTTGTGGCAGTAGGCCTAGTGTTTCAAGTCGTAACGACTTCAATATACATTATTTATCCGCACTTCCGATAAGGCCAAATTTTTCTACCTTCAATTTATGGTGTTTGCCGAATTGAAAACGTCTATCAAATCGTTTTTATCAAGGATGTCCATAGCGGACTGCAATTCATTCTCGTAGTTGACTGAGTGGGAGTCGGAAAGGTGCAAAACCTCGCTAGTAGGCCAGGGAGTAGGCCTGTGACTTCGATCACGTCTAGACTTCATAAAAGAACATCAGTCTAAGTGGGGTACGCCTATGCCTAGGCCTTTACCTTTTGTTTGCGACAATATACATGCAGTAGACGTTTAGACTAAATAAAAGAACATCAGTCTAAGTGGGGTAGGCCCTACTTACCTTTTGTTTGAGACACTGGATAAGTGGAGTAGACTTCATAAAAGAACTTCTGTCCTCCAAGTGGGGTACCATTTGTTTGAGCCAATAGATGGAGTTTTTAGACTTCATAAAAGAACTTCAGTCTAAATGGGCTACATTTTATCTTTTGTTTGAGACACTGCAGATAAGTCTTCTTAGACACAAACTAGGTCTATATAGGCCTAACTCAGGTCTGGATATTGTTACCTGATGAACTCACAAGGCAGAGTGGGCTAGGCCTGCCTGTGGTGAAACATAAAGACAAAGGAACAGCCATTTATTTTTACCAAAATTTTATTCAGATAATTAGTTCCTAGTTCCTTCAAATTTTTCAGTGTCTATTACATGAATTGAATTTCATATAAAAGTGTGGTACAATGAGCGTGCCCCACACACATACTAGCAAAAGCTAACAAACAGAGTCAATTGTTGTCACCAATACGCTAATGAAGTTGTTTTAGTTCTTACAGTGATCTCTAGGGCATCTTGGGTATTAAGCCAAACCTCCTTTTAGATAAAGCACTGGATGAATCTACCCCAAATTGCGTCTCATAGATGAAGGCAAATCTTTTTTTACAAGTTAGGAAGCTAATACTGACTGAGTGACAACTAAAACTTAGCTCAGCACAGTAAAGAGGTAATATTAGGATTGCTGTTGAATCAAAGGGAGGGTTGTTTGCTATTACGTTTGCATACATTTATTTTCGGCATACAGTTCCATCTTTCTTCATGCTGTCTTCCAATGGTAAAAGACAGTATCACAATTTCTGATCAGTGGGAAGATGGTGCATTGAGGTAACAGCATTACTGTATCACACCAAGTACATTATATGGGGTAGAATGCAGCTATTACTCCAATCCCTCATCCTCCCACTGATTCTAAGTTGAGATTCTGCCTACCTTTGGAGAACATCATGTAAGGGTCCGTCTCAAAATTGTTTTGATGCCAAAAAAGATGAAGTGACTTCGTCTGGGGGGAAGGGGGTTCTCGATTTGGGGAAGCCCACTTCATCTTTTTTGAAAAAATTGGCATCACTCTTTTTTACAGACTTTAATATGCAGTCTTCAGAAAGGAACAATTTTTACTGTCTTCACATGTTTTTCTTTATCATCTTTCCATGCCTAACATCCCTACATGGCTGAAGCCAATGTCACGTGCCCACTTCATCTTTTCAAGGGGGGAGGTGGTCGGGGAAAAGATGAAGTCATGTCATCTTTTTTGGCATCAATGTCATTTTGAGATGGCCCCTAAAGGGAAGACACTAGCTACACAGCTAATAAACTATTTTCTGTTTCCAATTTCATACCATATATTCTGCAACAAAACAATATAGATCATTCCCTGGTATTTTGATTTTTAAATCAATTAACAACTCTACACCAAATTTTTGATGCTATTTCTTTTGTTTGACATCACCATTTCAGCCAAAAGCTGTGAATCACAACAGAAAAAATATACATTGCTATCAAACCTCTGGGTTAAAACTAAAAACATTAAGACAATACCATCAATTCACAGGAGACAACTAATGAAAAATGATCCTACATGTATCTGTATGAAAAAACTGAAGTAATCACAGGGAATTTCTTTCTCAACTAATCATAAACATAATCTGCTGAGTCAGCACTTTTTGTATCCATACATTTATCTGTAAACTGCAAGATTCATGAACAACTTGGTCTGTTTATTCCACTAGGTGACAACTGAGAGAAAATTGGTCCGCAAGAATTGGTGTGGGTTAAGCTAAATGGTGGTGTGCGCTCATCATCAACCAAACTGAAGTCAGTGGCATCATTTGACAAATGCAACGAACACTGGACGTTGTCCAGAATGACAAAATGTGTACGTTAGCCTTCACACCTTCCCATGACATCCTGACAACGCACAGTGCTGAATCATTGCAGCACACACGATAAGCTCATCTCGGAAATACCTTCAGCTGCTTTACTAGAAACAGCTGACTGAAGTTGGTATCACCAAAATATTTATAAGCAAGCATCACTTATGAAACAGATGGTCATCTAAGCAGATATATGGAGGTTCCTCATAAAGCCTCTAATTGCTAACAGAAATTTCCTTTATATAAAAAAGGCGACTATGAAGTATTTAGCTGAGTACAAGAAGGATGAAGTTGAAATTCCATTTAGAACAGTTTGATATGCATCACCATTTAGACTGGCCACTCTAACATTTTTTTGTATGAGATTTACATTTTGATATGATATCTAAATGGATAGTTCACTGGGGTCAGCTCACTCACTGGACCCCAATTTCTGTGTACTTGTGGATGAATAAAACATTAAGACAATACCATCAATTCACAGGAGACAACTAATGAAAAATGATCCTACATGTATCTGTATGAAAAAACTGAAGTAATCACAGGGCATTTCTTTCTCAACTAATCATAAACATAATCTGCTGAGTCAGCACTTTTTGTATCCCTACATTTATCTGTAAACTGCAAGATTCATGAACAGCTTGGTCTGTTTTGTTCCACTAGGTGACAACTGAGAGAAAATTGGTCTGCAAGAATGGGTGTTGGTCAAGCTAAATGGTGGTGTGCGCTCATCATCAACCAAATTGAAGTGGCATCATTTGACAAATACAACGAACACTGGACGTTGTCCAGAATGACAAATGTGTACGTTAGCCTTCACACCTTCCCATGACATCCTGACAACGCACAGTGCTGAATCATTGCAGCACACACGATAAGCTTAAGCATCATCTCGGAAATACCTCCAGCTGCATTACTAGAAACAGCTGGCTCAAGTTGGTATCACCAAAATATTTATAAGCAAGCATCACTTATGAAACAGATGGTCATCTAAGCAGATATATGGAGGTTCCTCATAAAGCCTCTAGTTGCTAACAGAAATTTCCTTTATATAAAAAAGGCGACTATGAAGTATTTAGCTGAGTACAAGAAGGATGAAGTTCCATTTAGAACAGTTTGATATGCATCACCATTTAGACTGGCCACTCTAACATTTTTTTGTATGAGATTTACATTTTGATATGATATCTAAATGGATAGTTCACTGGGGTCAGCTCACTCACTGGACCCCAATTTCTGTGTACTTGTGGTGAATATGCTTCTACATGATAGATCATTTAAAGTACAAAGGCATTGTTTCAAAAACCCAAGTGGTACCCAATGGACAGCTGCTGACTAACTATACTGGCAATAAGTTCTTTGAGTGACATTTTAGATAAGTGGAACTAAACAATGAGGAAATAGACTCTATTCCTCTAAAAGAGCGCAGCACCTGACGGGACAGCGTCATGACGTCCCGCACGTCATTTCTGAACGCACGACGCGACTCGAAAAAAATCTGGTTGTTTCAGCGATCATGACGTCGTGAAACAATCTGATTTTTTTCGTCTCGCCTCAAAAACATCATGAATGACGTGCGGGACGTCTTGGACGCTGTCCCGTCAGGTGCTGCACTCTTTTAGAGGAATATCCTGTATTCTTTGGTTACTCTATCTACGTTTATTATAGAAACACAACGTTTCAACCAGTGTACCCTGGCTGTAGTCACTTGTACACAGGACTACGGAGGGTACACTGGTTGAAACGTTGTGTTTCTATAATAAACGTAGGTAGAGTAACCAAAGAGTTTCCTCAATGTATACTGGCAATCACCAACTGTGCCATCCATTTTAGCAAAAGGTGGCAGTAGTGACAAAACAGTATTACCTCTAAAGGAGCCCAAATTCAATCAAAAGGACTAAAGGGTCTCATGGGAATGAGGAACCCGCGTGCCGTTTATCCCGACAGGTCGGCGCAGCGATCGATGTGACCGAACCGACGTCATTGACGTCGTTTTATGTGTTGACATTGCGTCATGAAAAAATCAGCTGTAGATTTTTCTACAGGATAAAATGAGATAAAGACGTTGCTGTTATCGCCATCCTACCTCTTTATTTTAAGGAAAAAAGAAAAGAAATTGTAGAAATTTTCATCCGCGACAAGATGGCGTAAATTTTAATGTCATGCGACCGAAAAAATAGGGTTTATTTCACGCCAGAATTTAATGGAAATGACTGGAAATCACGTTGAAAAAAGAAACTTCGGTCACATCGATCGCAGCGCCGCGTCGTTAGTTCGTCCGGTTCCTCATTGTACCCTTTTGCATAAGCCAAACAGACAATGATCACCTTAGAGTAGTTCTGAACTGAAAAGGGGTACAACCTTCCCAAAGTGGGAAATATCATAACACTATTTTTTTGAAAACTTTTCGTGACATAATATTATCTACTTTACAAGGAAGTTAAGCATGCTTCTTTCCATTTGCAATGACATTTCCATTCGAGATGGTGCCATTCTGATGGTGATAGGTCCCGTTCTGTTCGATGCTACCGTTCTGATGTAATTTTCTTTCTCTCTGTTTCCTAGATTTATCTAGATATGCTTTGATGTAGAAATTGAGGAAGAGTGGAACGAAACTTAATGCTCCAACGAGAATGGTGTATCCAAATATTTTACTATACTGACAGTCTGTGAATAGAAGTTGAGAACTGTGGATCATCATGCCAAAGAGTTGAACCTGAAAAGGAGAATCAATGAAGAGTTAATAACACTACATTGATTGGGGAAAACTTCAGGTTTCTCAGCAGATGTCCTCGGTTTCACTATCTCGGGATACATCACATCTCCCCACAAAACATTGAAGGAATTACAAAGATGACGGGGTCATACTCACTATCTGAATTGTTGTCATGTAACGTTTCCACCAGAGATACTTCTGCATATGTGGTCCCATGGCTGCCATGCCATAATACGTGTACATGATGGTGTGCACGGAACAGTTCAACAGAGCGTGGAATGTCCCAAAACCGCCTGAAATGGAAAGAAAGTGAAGAACACACCGTCTAAATCAATGCTCTGAAATGACGTTGCACTTCTGTCTTATCTGAAAGGAAATGATGTCGCATAACATTACATAATGAGCCTCAGCTGAGATTTGGTCAACCTGGAATCTTTGTCTTCTGAAAGCGTAAAACAACAGTGGCAGTTGTCTCCACGCTGGGCAACATTGGACAACGGACGACAAAGCAGGACCAAAGAGTAAACCTGACAGCTTGCATTGTTGATGATGGACAGTTAAATAAGAACTAACCTGGTGCAAATGAAACACCTGCCCATTCGACACACGGCATGAGGGAGTGGTGGTACACATGAAGGAATGTCACAAGGTGAAACTTCTTACGCAGGATGAAGAACATCTGAAAATAGTAGGTTATCACCAATGTTCTTTTGCTTAGCAGAACAGCCAGTATGGCTAAAAATAGAGCCCTGGGATTAAGAGAACAATAGGTGGGTTTGAATAGGTGCTGTTCTGGAGGGTTCACATTTCTGGATGAAGATCTCTAAGGGCCAGTTTACCTAATGCTGCGAGACCTTAGGTCCAATTATTGTTCCTAGATGGCGATGGGGCAGACAACACAAATTTCCTGGAGCATCTGCTCAGTTCCATTTACTGTTCCTAGATGGCAATGGGGCAGAATACAAAATTTTCTGGAGCATCAGGTTTCTCTTATACTGTGAAACAAAGCAATATTACCATTGCTAATTCATTGATGTTTTAACAGACTGACAGCTGAACAGTACTTACTGTGTCCAAGAGCTCAATGACTTTAGAAAAATAAAACCACCAACAAACATTTGCCATCTGAAAAGAAGAAATAGCAGATTTTGTTGATTACATGCAGAGCTGCACATTAGCTGATGAAACCTAATGCCAGAGACAAAAACTAGTGGATCAACTGTGTAAACATTACGGAGTTTTGCAAATATGCACTCTTCAGGATCCGCAATGTGAATAAATTATCATTAGATGCAGTCTGAGTATTGATCAGGCGTGTCGGCCCAGGAGACTTCGCACAGTCATACGAAATGCTCCACTAGTTGGTAGAATCTATACTACGACATGACCAAGGTAGTTTGACCCATGGGATGGGACCCAACAGAGGGTCAGCCCCTCATACAATTTATTTGCCTTCTGGGTCCAGTATATGATCCTCCAACATTACCGGTACGGGTACATCATTTCAAAGCAATTAAGTGATTAGGTGATCCATGCAGCGTCAAGGCAGAGAAAGTGCAGATATTTCATCCACCTGCAATAGGGTCAGGGTTCCTCCCACTGATATTGTCAAGAAGAGCTTATCATTTGTATGAACTCAGCTCTCTTTCAAAATTCCATCCACATTGAAAGCCTTCATTAGGCCTACACTGTCAATAGTCCCTGCTTCGGTATTAAAATCCTGTATCAGTACACTAGCCTCATCCTTAACAATTCAGATACCTGCTAATTGCTCAATACAATGAAATGAAGACACCACATACATGTAAGAAGCAGCTTTCTGTCTTGTACCGTTACTGCTGCCGATGACTGGGACAAAACCAGACAATATCCATATTAGGTATTCAACTCACATAGAACTGGCTAGAGTCACAGTCAATAAAGGTGTCGTCCCTCATATTCTATGTTCGATGAGTTTATAATGTCAATGCCTATTTGTCATATTATTGATATCGCACATTCATCCAGACTGGAGTTAACAATATGGAAATACTGGTTACCCTTATCCATCAAACATTGAAATGGGCGTACACTTATTGCATACTCTAGGAATTAACTACCGACATGACAAAAGAGGGACAGGCGACATGAACCTGCTGCAGACAATGATCAGCCTCAGGTGCGTTAGTATCGATCACCCAATCAGAGCATTCTTCTTGCCAAAAGCAACTCACCCTAACTGCCTGTGGGGAATCGGAATAATCGACCAGCTGACATCCTAACGTGTAACCATCTAGCCAGCCAGTAACTAGAAACTGAAAGAAGGAACAAGAAAGGATTGGAGACATTTATTACATGGGGTACAGTAGAAACTGAAGGAAGCTGGAGAAAGAAGCTAAACAGTATCATTCTGAGGTAGTCAGTGGTTCTTTGTGTGCTGTCAAAGGGACGGAGCAAGCTTCTCCAAAAGCTTCTAGCTTCTCAAGCATTTTGGGGGGGGCGGTATAAAATGGGCTCTCTAGAGTACAGGCTGAACTAAAAAAATATCAATTACTGATGATATAGTTCTACATTCGGGTTTCAGCTCAGTCTTTTCTAGAGTTTCAGATTGTAAAGTTCCACTTGAAAAAGACCCCGGTTGGGGTCAAAAATTCGTGAATTCTGGAGATTGACTTCTTGCTTATTATCATTTTGTGTTTCAATTTTGTGCTACATGTATTCTGTATCTTTGTATGTTTGAGGGTTAAGATCTTGTGAACAAAGGGGTTAAAACTCGTGGAATGTAAATTGGAGCATCTTGAAAGGGGCATTGCAGGCCGGGCCTAGTAACTAGTGCTTTAAACGCATGTTTTAGGAAGCCCCAGGGCTCAATAATCAGCAAGTGCAGGGGCGGATCCAGGATTTTTGCAGATGGGGTCAGGGTCGCCGAGGGCGGTCGTTGCAGGCTGGCGCTGAAGCTGGCCATAGATGTGATTTCCTAGCATCTCAGTATCAAAACAGAAGCTTTATCCTTGTATTTTTTTGCTTATTGTCGCAAATTATTGAAGAAAGAAAAACAATTAGTGGTGGCAAGCAGATGGGGGTCACATCCCCAAAACACCCCTTTGGATCCGCGCCTGAAGTGACCGCTTGATAATTTCGTCTTAATATGCTTCAAAGGACCACAATGGTCTCCAGAATGATCAAATCTTTATAAAATATGCAAATGAATCCACTTTGGATTATATCCAATATGAGTGAGAAGACCCACAAAAGATGAATGGCACGTCACTAAGCTCTATTGACAACTTCTAATCCATCCATATTCTCTGCAACCAAAGCTGTCATAATTAGTGTGGTGGGTTTAATTAAAGGTGCAACATGTACATGCCTCAGAGATACACTTGTGTTGAAATGTACACCACTATATCATCATAACATCGAGTATATTATATCGACAAAATCATCTTGTTTGAATTCTCAAATACCGGTAATTTTTCATGTACAAGTTCTATTTAAGGAATGAGTCTTATTGCTTTCCTGTGATTTCAAAATTCTTGCACAAGATCATTGCCATTGACAAAGGATAATTATTGGTATGTTTGGTTTGAACAAAGATTGAAACGCTACAGTGTACAATACTTAGTGTTATAGGAACCAGTATATAGATACTGGTAGGCTATACCGTATGGAAGTGGCTTCCAATACAAACTACCTGTGTGCTGGGCCTGTGAGGTAATCATCAGTGGTTCTTCCTTCGTCACCACTCTGAGCTGTGGCGAAGGGAGCAAGTGCTGACAACCACTGATTACCTCAGGCATGTCAGGATGCTGATCATGATGTGTTCTGTGTAAAAAGCTTTCCACCCTGGTTGATTATAAGAGCATTACTGTACATTATCATTGGCATGCATGATGATGCCTGACAGAGGCATATCAGGCAACCACTGTCTGAGTACCGGTATATCAGCCAGTAATCTTGATTGTCTATCAAAATATTGATCACTGGAAAAACAGTCTGGAAAATTTTCATTCAATTAACATCTTCATCATGGTTACCTAAATGTTTGATAATTCCATCGGGTTGTGCATAGACAGTAGAACTTCTGGCATGTAACCTCTTCTCTACTTCCAAGAAGACGTTTTTCTGTCATGAAGCAGGGTGAGGTACTAGGTCCAAAATCTCTTCTCTCCATTCCAACCCTCATAAATCACACAGACATTTTATGTTCAGCATTTATCAGCTATAAAGGTGTCCTTTATTGTCACAGGCATTTAATATTTAAATCATGATTTAGCAAAGACTGACAGATTTTTTTTAGTTTACTCTCAAAATATGGATTTTGTTGTACTCCAGAAGAGATGAGAGCTAACTTCGGGGAAATATGGCCAGATATTGATCTGCCGTATTGTGACTCCAGTGCATGTGTACCAACTGCAACGAGTGCAAGTCCGGAGACATCTATCTTCGACCCAATGGAATGCGAAAGTTACAATGTAGGCAATATATTAGTTGGATTTTCCACTGCAACTCTTGAATAACCGATTGACAGCACGATCAGACTACATGTACACAAACCGACTTAGTGGTGCCCAATAGCGTGCAATAGATCGTCACTGGTTACGCAGGTCGAATGACATAACTGAAAACCGCCAATTTATGTCTCATTTCCTGACTTTTCCACGTTCCATTGGGTGGTAGCCTAGATGTTGCCAGACTTAAGCTTATTCACTTTTTCAATAATAGTGGATAAATGGTGAAAATGTCTATCCCGTGTTTTAAACCAGTGACAGATCAGGATAACCAATGGTCAGTGTGACCACTTAACAAAGGGCAGTCCCTCTAATGACCCAGATGACCATCTTAGTCACGAACCATCTGACCAGTGGCATAACCCAGTAAAGATGTTTAGCCCTGAAGGTCAGACATTACTATACATTCCACAGCAAAGAACAAAGGTCAAGTAGACAAGCACTGCACTTGGTTGGTACTTGAATTTCAATCATAAGTTTGTACAACTTGATATCATGTCTGTGTCATGTCTAGGGTTCAGGAAGAACACCATGTCCTAACAACACAGTTTTGATAGTTCTTTATTTCTTGGCTCCAATTGCGAGTTTCTGTCCATAGGGTTTTGAAGGGGCTAAGGGTGTTTAACATCTAGGTAATACAGGTGGAACCTGATCTACTCTCTTCGGAACTGTACACAGGACGTCCCAAAATAACAGACATAGTTTTACGGAGAA
>NMRB01000061.1:710784-739094 GCA_002633025.1 Notospermus geniculatus
CCCCTGTGAAAATGAATCCAAGCTAGCTTGGATAAGCCAGGAAAAGCTAGGAATGCAACCTCTTGGGAGGTTGAATTACCTTGAACTGAGCTTGGACTTTAGATTTAGCTTGGATTCCAAGCTTTTCCAAGGAAATCCAAGGGGCTGGAAAAGCCTGGAAAAGCTGGGATTAAATTGGTAGGTTGGAATAGCGGTCATGAGCTGGGACTTTTGAATATTATGAGCTGGGATTACCTTGCACAAGCTTGGAATTAGAATATGATTATTTTCTTGTGCAAAATCGGAGCGTGGAAAAGCCAGGACAAGGCTGGACTTCTTTTCTTGGCATTTTTTTGGACTTCTTTTTTCATTCTTACAAAAAATTTAAGGAATTCAAAGGCTATCCAACTTCATCAATTTGCCTTCTTTTGAATATATTAAAATGTAGGAGGAAGTTGTTGATAATGAAATTAAAACAAGGGGCCGTTGATATTGATAAAAAGTAGCATTATCATAAAACCGCCTTTTTATCTGAAAATAACATTTTATATCCTGATGTGGAACATAAAACTATTTTTGTGGACATCAAATGAGTAAGAAGTCAATAGCAAAAGCAAACCATTCCTGTTAGTGAACATCCTCACCACTTGGTGATGCATCACTGTATCAGCCAATCAGCATGAAGAACCAGTAAGGTGGATCATTTGAAATCATGAGCAGTTACCCTCTCTTCTTTACAAGTATTTACTATGTCTAGATAGTTTGAAAGTCAAGAATTTTGTCAGGAGGAGGTTCATTTTCTTGTATAGAATGGGGTAAGTGTCAGTTTTTCCCGAAATTATAATGAAATTATCCAAATTCTGCAACACAAACTTTACACAACCAACATCAAGAGTGCTCTGTAGTTTAGTACACATGCATTTTATACATGTGCATATAACTACACAGCACCACGGTATACTACTAATAAAGATGCATTATGTGTACACTGTACTGGCTACTGTTATTCAATCCGGTTATGTAACATCCTGGCCAGAAATCCAAGACCTTGGATAAGCGTGGATTTTGTGGAAATGACAGTATTTCAAGCGCTTGGATTCTGAAAAGAAACAGTCCCAGCTATTCTCACCTATTCCAAGCTCTATCCCACCTAGCTAGGATTCCAGGCTATTCCAACCGATTGGATTAGGTTGCACAAGCCTGGACAGAGGTTGCATTAAATTCCTAGCTTATCCCACCTAATGCAAGGTATGTAGTGAGCTGGGATTCCAGGCTATTCCAGCGGAATCCTGTCCAAATACCGGCAGCCTTTTCCAAGCTAATGCAACCTCTTGGATTTTCGTGAATTCCGCTGGATTCCAACCTTGCTAGAGGCTTGGATTAGCGTGAATAATCCAAGCTTTTCCAAGCTTTTTTTCACAGGGGTACCTATCCGGCGTTTCAAACCAGTGACAGATCAGGATGACCAATGGTCAGTGTGACCACTTAACAAAGGGCAGTCCCTATGACCCAGATGACCATCTTAGTCACAAACCATCTGACCAGTGGCATAACCCAGTAAAGATGTTTAGCCCTGAAGGTCAGACATTACTATACATTCCACAGCAAAGAACAAAGGTCAAGTAGACAAGCACTAAGTCCATTCTGCACTTGGTTGGTACTTGAATTTCAATCATAAGTTTGTACAACTTTATATCATGTCTGTGTCATGTCTAGGGTTCAGGAAGAACACCGTGTCCTAACAACATAGTTTTGATAGTTCTTTATTTCTTGGCTCCAATTGCGAGTTTCTGTCCATAGGGTTTTGAAGGGGCTAAGGGTGTTTAACATCTAGGTAATACAGGTGGAACCTGATCTACTCTCTTCGGAACTGTACACAGGACGTCCCAAAATAACAGACATAGTTTTACGGAGAAGGGAACCTTACCTCGTAGACCATATAAGCTGACAAAAACACCATGAAGAAATTGTAGGCTACCATTAGTCTGCGTATATCATATGGTTCACGATTCTTCATAAACCACTGACCGCCTTTCGTGCTGATGAATATGTAAGTGGCAACCAGCATCAAGTTGGGCCATGGTGCACCCATCAGGAACCAGTTGGTTGTCCTTTGATCTGGAAAGGTAGAAAGAAGTATTAAGTGAACGCAAATAAGACTTTGTTTCCTCCACTTCACCATTTTTATGCCGCATGTGACGACGCACTGACGATGAAGCTTTAACAAAATGAATTCTGCCGTTGCCCCAGAACGATGGGCGGGGCATTAATGCAGCATAAAATGCGGAAGCGTAGAATACAGCCTTTATAACATGCAATGGACAAGTGCACGAGAGCTTGATCACGTTCGGTACAATATCAAAATGTACAATGGAACTCTTCACAGCTAAAACCTGGCTGATGAACTCAACCGGCTGATTATCTAATGAGATGAGTGCAGAATGCTTCATAACCATATTTTTCAATAGACACATTGTATCTGATTCTGCAGCGATGAACAATACAGATAATCAAGTATCAGATGTAATGTTAGTGATGCAAGATAGATTTCCGAGCAGGTTCGGTGATATGTTTTGGATACACCAAAAATAGAAGCTCACTTATCTATTTTTGATACCACCCAGTTCCTTTTGTATCGGTGAAGGCCAAGCAATGGGCCACAGGGGCAAAATGACACCATTGTAAACTTGAACATGTAAGTCCTTGGAGTAATGGAAGTACTCTTTTATTGAATTCACATTTCAAAGTACTCTCAATACTAAGTACCACCATTTAGCACATGATTCACATCAATATTGTTTACATTCAAATATATATATGCCTTACAGGCGTCACAGTGCACTCATTGATTTTTATTCAAGAGTATAGTTGTTTTCCGCAATTTGCGGATTCTGACATTGCAGAGTAGACATCACATGCAACATCTATTGATTGGTACAGGCTGAAGCACTGTACAAATTAATCCAAATAAAATGGTGCACATTGGCAGAACAGCGAGACATGTGTTGCCAAACCATTTCCACACAGAGAGAGAAATTATGTTGACTTAACCATAAAATGCACTTCTATGAAGACTTCATAGATGAACCCTTGTTTGTTTAATCTGAAATTAATGGTTGTTCACAATCCACCAGTAGTATGCAAGCAGTATGCAAATTGCAGTGTGTATTACAAACTGGAAACTGCTTGAAATATTGAATCGCAAGTCCACGTGCCAGAGTACGACATGAGCCCTACGGACAACATCTATGGACGACAGAGGTCCTGGCGAAAATTTCCGCTGTCAAAAATTAGTCACCCTCTCTATCTTATGAAGATAGGGCCCAAAATGTCTCAAACCCAAAACCTCAATAGTGACAACCACAATGACACTGACAGCCCATTGGCCCAGCAGACATTGCCCACTCTGCAGACAGGCCCCTTAGGGATCGAGTTGGAAGTTTTAGAAAAATAATTCTGAGATGTTGAATGGGGTGATGCACTCACAGGATGGGGGAAAGAGGCGGCACCCACAATCCCTCATGCAAAATTAGGTCAACTTTAACAAAGCCTTCCAAGTTTTTCACAGATTTCAAAGACTCATCATAAAGAGGAGGCGCCCATCTTTGGATTAGTGTTTTCTGCTTGGATTTGTTATTGATTGACTGAACTGATGCCTGAGGAAAGAAACCTCCCTCATGGGAGGCAACCATTATTGACTGACATGAACTACAGTGGAACCTCTCTACTAAAGACACCATTGAGACTGTCAGGTGCTTTCCTTACTGAGAGGTGTCCTCATTAAAGAGGTCAAATGAACAGACATATGACGAAGTGGGGACTGAACTCTGCTGTCCTTAAAAGTGAGGCATCCTCCTGTAGAGGTGTCTGCTAAGGAGGTACTGTCCTTTTGCCTTGCATCATGTATGATAATACAATCAATAAATCATTCACTGAGCATCCCTGGATTACCTGTAACGAGGTAATGAAATTAGGTCATTCTGACCTACTTTTCTTTTGAAGTTCAGTTGTGCTTTTCAGTAGGTTGCGCAACACTGACAAATATGGACAACAGGTATACCAAACAACTACCAGTGAAACATGCAATCAGCCTTTTCTTACCTCTTTGACTCATTAGGTCATTGTAACTTGTTACTACTTTGTCTACTACTGACGCCATCTTGGAACAGCTGTGACACGGCGATGAGGACTAAAACAACCTGAAAACATCGAAAAAAGACACATACTGTTACATCAATGACAGCTTCAATCAAGTGTGAGCAAAATCCATCCCCTAAGAATTTTCTCCATGAATGCGAATTTGAAGCAATACTGGTGTAGAGCTCAAACCTGATTCTCCAAGCAATTTGATGAAGCTGACACAGACCTCCAAATGCTCCAACCCAGCCAACCTGACGACCACACCAGGTTTTATGATGACTTGACCAAATTAACAATAAAACGAGGTCAAAAATTGGTAGGCCCTACACGAGTCAGAGTGACTCAGGTACACGAGCACCAAATTTGGGACGTCTTACGGGTTCATGACAGGGACAGAAAAAATTGGTGACGGACTTTCAAGGTGGCAGCATGCCACGGGTCATATGACCCGAAAAATGATTTATTTTATCATTCAGGTAACATCTGGGCCAACCCATAGAGGCACATTTCAAGGCTCCCACATACTACTTGTCGAAATGCAACAGGTGGCACCCTATGACCGATTACCAGCACGTTACAAGAGTTGCAGATGGAAATTCATATCATAAGCTATCTGAACACCACACTGCTGTTAAAGTAGATGGTAAACCAACCTATCGCAAGGAAGAACCTAATAGGGGGCATTGGGCATTGACAGGAAAATTAAAGTCATGATATCGTTGGAAAAGTATACTTACAGAGTACAGACTATTATTATCACAGTTCAGCACATAACCTCACACTGTTGATTTCACATAGACCTGTTGAACTTCTGAGCCCTGCAGATAAAAAGATGTTGAACATATTAGTACTGATATTTAGAGGAGCGGAGGTAGGGGGCACCCCCAGGACTGAAAAAAAATGTTACACCAGGACTGAAAGAAAATTTTTCGTGGAGAATTTAGGATGCAGTTGGCAACACTCGTGCAACGGCAACACCCTCTGCTGATTTTCACAAGCTGGTATGGGCCTTGAACATTATCCACTTTTGGGTGTCAGCAGATGTCAAGTCCATTGTCCTGTTTAATAAAATACATCTGTTGAGCACTCAGCAAATTGGCATTCATGGAACCTGTGGACATTCATTCAGACCTCATTATGAAAATCCCAATATATGAATGAGCACGGTTAAAAAAATCCATGTACAATAATGCAACTGCAATGAGCAGCAGCTGCCATAGCCATTAAATAGCGTCCCTCGCGACAGGGTTGGCCTAATTTCCAATATTCGAAATCGTATGGTATCTCAATCTCATCAGATTTGATCTGCCAGAAAAACTTCCTGAGTATTGATCTGCCATGACCTTTACAATCGTGATTCCAGTCGTACCGCTGATACACTCATCCATGAAGTAGAGACCATTGAGGAAGAGGGAGGGCATCTCTGCATCATCAACAACACTGTGCCCCTTTTAGATAGATTGGGGGCACAGTAAAGGCTGCTCCACGTGACAGTTTTCTGTCGAAAGTTTGCTGTCAGAAAGTCAACTATTGCTGTCAGACAGCAACATTGCTGTCACAGTCACTAGCTGACAGCAATTATTGCAGAAAACTGTCATGTGGAGCGGCTCCTTAAAACTAGGAGGAGGCTGTCTCTTCCTATAGTGTGTGTAAAGAAATGAACAGACATGCAGAGATCTGAACAGGGAACTTTCGGCGTAGAATGCCCTACCACCTGCCGCAGACCGGTCTATTTCTCGATGGGTAATGTGCGATGTAATGCAGTGGTGAGCAGATCGCCCTTCGATTATCGAAGATGTACCACCTGAGCTAAAGAGACATGTCCCCTTGCTTGTCTCTTAGGAACGTGCATGTAATGTTTCATTACAAATGCACAGTACCAGGTATACTCCTCGCCTCATTCTTCATCACCACTAAGCGACATATCCAAGACATACAGCTACATGTATGTCAGCCGTCATTGACGCAAAGGAATAAAGCCACAGCTTTGATCGGTGCCTGGAGCATTGCAATTGATCTGTGGAGAAGCTGGCTACACAGCGATTCTTCTCCAAACCTTGGCATAATGCCACTTGGAAGATGCAATCGGGTTTTAAGCGCTATAGCCATGGTATCAGGCATGTCGCAATATCTTCCACTGCCTTGCAAGGAGTGTTCGTGAATTTGGATGGTGCTAGATTGCTGATTGGATACTGCTTGCAACGTCATTTGCTGGTGATACTACAATGGCTTTGCTGGTGATGCTGCAATGGCCATTGGTTGGGGAAGGGGTTGATGTGACATTAGGTTTCACATGATTAAATACATCACTCAACATTTGTCTCAAAATTAGTTGTTTTGTTCATCAAGACACTGGTAGATCAGAGGACAGATAACTTGCCTCCCTATAATCATGCATCATGTCATGTACATGTGGGTAAAAGCATTATGCACCCCTGGGACTATTGGTGTGACCAATTACCACAAAATCACTAGTGATCTTGGCATATGGAAGGCAGATCAACACCAAATAATGGGAAAAACATGAAAAGCTGCACCAAACTGAAGAAGAATGACATGACTACTGATCTGGAAACCACAGAAGAAGAAAGCCATGCCTTCAATACAGAAGAAGAAAACCAGACTATTGATCTGGAAAACAACTAAGAAGAAAGCCATGACAACTGTCCAAAAGAAGAAAACCATGAATACTGGACTGGAAACCAAACATAAAGCTGCCCACACACGATCAATATTATTGCACAATATGAGGATCACAATGGGCAATACTATTGTCAATCTTTCTTCTAAGTATCATGCTAGAAGCAGACGACCACCCATTTGGGCCCCATATTGTGCAATAATATTGCGCTGTGTATGGGCGGCTTTAGAGAAGGAAGCAATAATAGACTGGACACCAAACACAAAGAGAAGAAAGCCGTGACTACTGGTCTGCACTGAAATCAAACACAGAAGAAGAAAGTCATGATTACTGGACTGGAAATCACACACAAAAGAATAAAAGCCGTGATTGCTGATCTGGAAATCAAACACAAGAGAAGAAAGTCATGACTACTGATCTGGAAACAATGCACAAAAGAAGAAAGCCATTGACTACTGGACTCAAAACCAAACACAAAAGATCAAAGCCATGATTGCTACTCTGGAAATCAAACACAGAGTCATGACTGCCAGACTGGAAAACAAACATTGAAGAAGAAAGCCATGACTACTGATCTGGAAACCATCCCAGAAGAAGAAAGGCATTGACTACTGGACTGGAAACAAGGGAGAGAAGAAAGATATGAATACCTTACTGGAAGAAGGAAGCCAGAACTCAGGTTCCAGCTTGCAGCAGAAGAACACCATAAATACATGTACGACACCAACAACAGCTTATGATTCACAGATGAATTCTGTCCAAAGATGGCAATTTCCACAAACATAGACATACATGAATAACAGATAAACACAGCTGCAGCAGACACACTCCAGTAAACATCTCATGGTCAGAATCCAACAGCATGATACTATAACAATGTGGATATGATGGATGCACTCATCTAAATCCCCATAGTCTCCATTATGAATTTCCACAAAATTATGTAAGTGAAAGACCCTACCTTGCATGCCTGGATTGCTGATCAAATATTAATGGAAACTGCAACATTCATTTGATGGAATATCAACGATAAAACCGAAATCTACCATCTGCTGCTTCTACGATGCTGATTCCCCGCCTTCAATGCATTGCGAACTGTTCAAGATGGGCGAACAGTCAAATGAGGGATCAATAACACAAGAGTTAGTGCACGGTGTACATTGCTTACGAAGTGGGTGGTGGAGTTTGCAATGTAAGGTCTAGTTCGTCGTGATTGTGCATAGCGAGTGGCTGAGGGGTGAACTCGGGATAAAGCTGATGCAAAACAACCGTCACATGGGATACTGCGACTGTTTCAGGCATTTCCAGGGCTGATGGAAAAGCATGATTGATCCCTATCTCGAACTCACACCACAAACATGACAAAGAACACGAGGATGGATAAGATGACATGAATATTTCATGGGAGATCCGTTCTCTATTCTCACAATATCTATCACAGCAGAATGTAAATGGAAATATTGATCAGGAGGAAAAGAGGCAAGCATGACAGGAATTGTCCTCAATCAAAGGAGGCCTTGAATCTCGCCATCATTCCCTGCTGATTGGCTCAGTCTAGTTCCGCTCACTTACAGCAGAGAATGATGAGGGTATTTGAAAGACTCAGCTTGTGGAGTCTGTTGCTTGCTGTGTCCTGTGATTCTGCCAACAAATGCACTCAGCAGTCACGAAAACTCGATCTGCATACCTGGAATTGTGCTTTTTGCACCTTCCTCAAAAACACTGAGTGCCTTTTTTGCCTCTGTGGATATGTGTGCCCAGCTTATGCACTCTGACATTTCTGAAGAGAACGTAAAATCTTCCCAAGAGAAGAAAATGAGAACATCATCCAGCGAAAAATCAATGGCTGCTTCGCGTTGAAGCCATTTATGGAGCGTAATCATGTAGCTTGAGAAATCATGCAGTCCGTAGCCAATTTACGAATCATCCAGATCCAAGGTGGAGATCGAACATTGCTGGTCAAGAATGTTTGCCCTACACGAGATTTCATGAAATCGATTCCCTCCAGCTCATTCCTCAAAGGATGTCCTTGAGAAATGTTTTATTCATTATTGATTTGCATTGATCATGGGGTCTTTAGTTCATTGCCTTGATATCTGATTCTTGATCTTGCAAGTGTTCTGATGGCCTCGGGATTTCCTGATCTGGACTTCCATTTCTGTACTCAGGTTTTAGGAGTTGAGCCATCTTTTTGCTGAGCTTCTTTTTATATTCTTTTTGTTCCTTTTTTCATGGGATTTGGTCACACCCAGGAAAAAATGAACCATGAACATTATGGTTAAACCATGAACTGCGGACAAATAACATGAGTGAAGTTCATAGTTGTACTATAAACTTCACTGTTATTTGGCCGCAATTAATGGTTCAACCATAAACTTCATGTACAGGGTCGACTTTTTTTCATTGTTTTGGTAAATTCAGATTCAGGGGTGATGTAGGAACTGACACGGATTTCAGTATTACTCAGCATGCTCGAAACCTAGGGATAAACCAGGACAGAGTGATCCATGGTGCGTGCAACTGTCAGAATAGCAGGGTCTTTTGTCACACCTCCATGTATTGTGTGGGCCAGATGGGCCTAAATGACTGACCGTGAAAGCCTATTGTAAGCCAAGTCAACAATGAATGATGACTATAGAGCACTTGGCTGTTGTAATTATTGTGCAATCACTTTGTACCTTACATTTCCAACCCCTTTGATGAAAATGTGTCCTTTTATTTCTGGTCACCAGTACAAACATTAAAATATGAAACTAGGCCATCGAAACTGAATATCTTCAAAGGTAGCACAATTAGATTTGGCCAGCCTGCCAAAAATGCTTCAAAAGTATCACACCTATTGTACTTCTTCAATGCCATGTTTTCAGTTTGAAATGCATGTAAAGAACACTTGGCTTGCTTGGGGAATGCAGTGATACTGCCTGTCGGTGGTATAACAAAATTTTGAGTGATAGCTGTGTTGGACCAATACCGGTAGTATAAACTTAGGTTGGATCAAATAGGAGGTAAAATATCAGTGTTTGATCTGAAAAAATGGTGTGGACATACAGTGTTGGATGCCATGGTTCCCCACCTGTACCAGTGACTATTCCACCAGTCACTCAGTCAGTCACTCCAGACTGTTGTTGTCGAACATGAATTAGGCCTTTTTTAATGCTCCACCTTACAACCTGGACCTGCTCGACATCACAGGTATTGATCTACTTTCTGAATACAAAACATGGCCCAGCATGCATTAAAAGAGGCACGCCAATACGGCTTTTTTTTGACTGGCTATTAATGACAAACGGCTCCATCAGACATATTGATTTGTAATGTCGGAGAAAACCTAGAAAAAAGTACTGAATGGGGAGGCAGGAAGAGTGAACTGGGACTCTCAGGCAGGAGAGAATGGGTTGCATGACCAAAGGCAAAACAATGCTGAATAAACCTGCTGGACAAACAATGATGCCAACTTCCTTGACCATGACTTAACGATAATCAGTGGAATTTCTTGTTGAATTTTTTTCAAGTCGGCGCAACATGCACAGTGAAAGCTAAGCTGTTATGGCATGGTCTATTCCAAAGTTGGCATCTGGGGACATCTGGACTGCAGGACTGCCTAATTACATGATTTATTAGTGCAGGCTCATTGGTCTCTGTACACCCCAATGCCATAACCGGCCTCCATGTGCAATATGCCGCTCCACCATTACAACAAATGATATGCATAAATTCAATTGAATAATATGCAATACAGCAGCATATTTGCCTTGAATTGAATGGGAAGGGAACATCTGGTTGAATGGGCTGCTGGCGAGTTTGCTCAAGTATTGTAGAATGAGTTCATGGATTATAGTCCGACACTCATGCATATCGATATGTGTAAACTCGTCCACAAGTGATACCACCAACACTGGTTCAGTTGAGCGTGAAATCAACTTTAGGAGCAAGGCATTGACCAAAGTAGTGGAGAGACTCGGGATTGTGTGGGAATAGGCTTTTTTATATAATGAGCTCAACAACAAATTCAAGACAGTTTATATCAATGAATCAATTTCAGCTGACTGTCACTATCAGCGTCATACTTGTATCTTTTGCTATATCAAATAGTTTTTTTTAAAAATCTGACGCCTACATTCATTTCACAGCTCATAAACTCACAAGCATCTGCATCGACTGATATACAATCAGATACAAATAAATGCATGATTTACAAAGCACTATACGATGTAATTTTCATGTTGGCTCGATTCTGATATATTGATTATGGTCCAGACTGGCGTAGGCCCATGGTTATCATTTGTAGGTGTCTATATTAATATATGAAATAATATGACATCAGATTATAATCAAGTATGGATGAAAACATGCAACATTTAAAGGTCGTCATTTGAAATTAAATTGATAGCAACAATTTTCATAAAATCAAATATGGACCCACGGCAGCTGTAGGGTTGATTTCCAGGCAGGACATGGACAGTAGAGTATAATGACAAATACATGTATGTCATAATATTATGGATCTTGGTTTCAAATAAACACGGAGGATAAACTCTTCTAAATGACATTTTAGAAAGGTCTTATTCTTTACACTTGTCACTTGCATGACTTGACAATGATCAGAGATACTGTTGGAAAAGCAGAAAAAAGTTTTTAAAAAGGAAGAGTCACCAGGGAATTTCCAACCCATTCATGTCTGACAGGTCCGGAAAATGATATTTTAGACCACTGACCAGCCATGTGGAAAGTTATTCAGACATGAATGGTGTCAATTAACCTGAGCTAAGATGCATACGGGGTCATTCCATCTCAGATCACCCAAAAAATTTGCATTTTGAAACCTCACCCCCTCCAATTTATACGAAATTTGGTATATAGGTAATTCATGGCCAGAAAAGCCAGAATTCCAAATTTCGTCTTTATCGGACCAATGGTTTTCGAGATATCGCAATTTCAATTTTTCACTTTTTTGCGAAAAAGGGCGCGACCGCCAAATTTCAAATTGCTCTAACTCGGCNAATAATCTTATTATATCAAACATGCACTCTGGGAAAATAGGTTAAGTACATACAATAACATAGGCTACATGACATACAACTGATGAACTCTGAATGAGGGGCAAATAAACGTCATCAGTCTATTTTACTGGGTTTATAGACATCAGTGTGGAATGGCTGAGGGGGCATGCCTCTTTAATTTCAGAAAGGACACAGACCTACAGGATTTTGCCGCTTAGATTTGGGGGCCGAAGCAAATAAAACTGTAGGCCTATATCCCATTTTGTGACCACATGACACAGGTTAGCCAACCAGTGTCCACCGCCCATATTCATAAAGTGTGATAGGCCTACTTATCTTTTGTGTTGAGCAAAGGATAAGTGTCACACTCAGACTTAAGTAGTTTTATGAATATGGGCCCAGGACCCATACTCATAAAACTACTTAAGTCTAAGTGTGATACTTATCCTTTGTTCTTATAAGTGTGATACTTATCCTTTGATACTTATCCTTTGTTCAACACAAAAGATAAGTATCACACTTTGACTTAAAGTACTTTTACCAGGGTCCATATTCATGTGATACTAATCGTTTGTGTTGAACAAAGGATAAGTGAGTGTTATGAATATGGACCCAGGCCCATATTCATACTTAAGTGTGACACTTATCCTTTGTTCAACACAATAGATAAGTAGACCTATCACAATTTGGACTTATGTTTATGGACATTTTGAGACTGAATTTCGGCCCTATATCCAAAGTGTCAATCAAATACATGTATACCCATATCTAACTAGCCATACCATATCATTCTCTTTTAACAGGAATACATGTAATCAATGAAAAATATGTTAATCTGAATATAATGCTGTGAAAACAACATCTTAAGGCACAAAACCAACCCCATGATGGGCAACAGAAATGTATTGAGCAATCATGATATGACCTGCAGTATTAAAATTTACACAAGCGTTTGTGATTCGAGCAAATAAATAATTCATAGAATTCAAACATGGATTGCAGATGCCCAAATCACACCTGATAAATTAATTTGCATGTAGTATCAACAGTCGAATTCGACATACATGTGCTTACAGGCCGAGGAGAGTGGGCCCGACTCATTTTTCAAATTTTTCTTAGATTTGTGTTCGATCTAGGCCCACAGACAATTGTTTTGTGCATGATCAAGGTTTTACTCATTAACAACTGTGAAATTACAAATTTGTCCTCCCACTGCATAATACCAAAAATAGCTTATCTATTTTTGGTAATACACAAAAAGGAGGTCAAACCAGACTGTGCATGTCATGGCTATCACACACTGTTTCATCATAGAATTGTTAGTCATATTGTTGCATCTTTGTGCTTCACCATTCACATTCATACCAGATTGTACCACCACAATCAGTCCTCCTACAGTTGTAGGAATCTGTATCCCTGGAGGTCAAGGATGTCTGCTTATGGCACAGCAGACATGACCGAGCAGGCAATGCTGCCGACGCTGACACGGTGAGGAGCCTCCTTTAAACTTCCTCCCTGTGATGTCTGAGGAAGGTCAATTGATCCAGCGAGACTACATGTACACAGCCCATACCACCACAAGCTATTTCAGGGAAGTCCTGACCTTTCCATAACTGAAGAGCATACATCCAATTAGTGGTCTACTGTCAGATGCTGCTCCATAGAGCTCACAATGTCACTTGATTAATCTTCCTCATGATATTCACAGGAAAATCTGTATTGGATGTTATGACTAGAAATTAAGTTAAAGGGGCAATCAACCAGGCTAAATGTCAGAATATTGTCAGAGTTGAAGAGTTGTCTTCGCTTTCAAATGAAGTCTGCCAAAGATAGCAGGCTGCATATTTTACTCCAAAATAAACGACACTCCCATATTTAGAGATCTTCTGCATAGGCCCTACTAGTAAATCATGCCTATAATCTGCTGTGGTCAGAATGGTAACCCAAAAGATTTCTCAAGCACATTTGCTTTGCCACACTACCATACAACTGAGACAAATGTATCTATTACCGGGGTAATGTCAAATCAGTGTTTCTACCACTCAGTGTTCATTTTGCGCATGAGGCATTTGGAAGCATGTGACAACACACCCTGTGTGTGGGCCCCTATGGTCAAGTTGCAGCTCATACCATCGTCTATTGTAGGGGACACTGATGCATAGACAACAACTACAGATGTTACACTGGTTCAGCGGCCGGCTTAGTGAACGCTGATAAGGCTGTCAGGTGGTAGGCCTAGATGGGATCGAAAAACTCAATCACACATTCATAGAGTCAACATTCCAAGGCCTAGACCACACCGGCAACAAAGTTGCGCGTTTATTCTGGAAGCATTCCGCCCCATCACATGTTACTAGTATGTCCGCCAGCTCCACGCCGGGAGTGGTTGATATCGTTCGGCGACAAAATGACGGACTTACCACTTTTTCGTTCCCGCCAGATTTAGATTCCGCAGCGAGTCCAAATCAGGAAGCAAACAATGTGAGATGGGTCCAAATCCTCAACCTAAAGAACACACAGTCCCGAGTTTAGTCCCTATCGCCGCGTTTTTCACACGCAGACGCCAGCTTAGTCCCAATGGAGGCACACCTCTACAATCGATCCATGCGCACCATCTGATCGTATGTTGAACACCACACCTGTTGAATCTGGTTGGCGGGAGTCCCCTGGAAGAATGCAGACGAACTGCAGACTACCATGTATCTTGGGTTCCAAGGTCGAATCACGGCAGGAAGTGGGCTATTCCTGGAGCGGCCGGATGATGACGGAATATTATGTAAAAAGCAGACGCAATTCAATGATTTTATTGTCAAAGTTTATTCAACGGCGGCAATATGCGCCGCCGAGTGTGACGATATTCTACAATGCGCCGCGACGGTCACCTTCCCGTACTGTGCCCGGGGGGGTCACTCCCTGACTCAACATAACCCCATGTGCGTTCCTAAAAAAGCGGGAATAGGGGGTGATTTCGCCGATTTTCGGCGGGCCCGCGCGATCACTGAGAGGCCCCTTATTTCCCTATCATTCACGCAATAAGCCTATGGGCCAGCATATTTTTCCCACACAAGGCCCATCCTGAATTATAACTTTTCCCCTGCCCGCAACAAAAGGCAANAGCACGTTTTACTTAAAATCAAAAGAAATCTGTGTCGACATAAGCACTCAAAAGACGGCGATAAACTAGTTCCAGGTAGTTGCGACCGATCGGTGTTTTTCTAGTCGGTGGCGACATAAGTTATCAGTTGCAACTTGTTGACGCTATTTCTATCACAGCGTAGGGCGACATAAGCGAGGCTTAAGGGATCCGTAACTGATTCCCCTGCGCACGTTGCGCTCCGCTGTCGAAAAGCGGTGGTTCGTGGGCGGGAACCAGTCTGAAAGAATCCCGCCAAAGACCAAACTGCAGTTGCGCCATCTGATGTCTACTGTGACAACAAAATTCTGTCTCAAGATCAAGTAGTGGGCTCAAACTCCTCCGCAGTGCCGTAATGCTTCATTTGGAGCATCATCATAAAATGAGGAATGCGACGGCACTGCGGAGGAGTTTGGTGGGCTCTCCCGCTTTTCCAGTCGGCTCTTTCCAATAAGAGAGAATGAAATGGTCCATGGACCATGTGCTCACCTGGTGAATGTACCAGATGAACGAACAAGTAGTGACAGGTCAACGTGTGCCAAGGAAACATCATACGGGTTAGAACTTTCTTTGTGGCACTGTTCATATGATACGGGTGGTGCAGATCCGTCGTCGTCGTCGTCCGTTAGCTAAAAAGGAGGAGGAGATGAAATGATGAAAAAAAAACGCATGAAAAAGTGATATTATATGAATAATATTGTTTACTTACTCATAACCATCGATATTGTTATTGTATTAACACACTTGGCACCGGATTAGCAATTCTATGCTGAAACACGGGGGACATTTAGAGTCCCTACCACACCCTACAGTACAAGAAAGAGGGAGATCAACCTATTCCTCCAAGGGTCAGAGAACGTTTGGGACTCCTGCCCTGTGCTGAGAGAATCATGAGTAGGCCTACACCAGGAGACTGGCGTGAGGTTGAGTCCCTGGGTCTGATTGTGGGGTAGATAAAGCTCCCAGATGACCTACTAATAGGTGATGCAATGAGCTCCATTTGTGTCCGCCAGAGACAGAGATAACTGAGGGAACTGAGGTATACAGGTGTCTGGTGAGACTAAGGTAGGCCTATATACACCAGGATCTTCATAAAATGAAATGGTCCATGGACCATGTGCTCACCTGGGTGAATGTGCCAAAAACCATAATGATAAATGTTAAATCGAAATGTTCCAGGGCAAGCCTTCAGTTCCTGGGTAATATGATTATGGTCAAAATTTAAAGGTAAAAAAATTCTCACTTGAGTAACCAAATACTGCCTGGTAACCATACATTATTTTGGGTCCAATTAGACGAAAATTTGCTGTACACATATCAAATCGGACTGAAACTTGGTGTCATAGGTTATCTAACCTAGGAGTATATATGTAGCAAGTTTTAGGTCAATAGCCCCAGCGGTTATGAAATGTGCCACCAAAAGGCAAAATTCTGAACTTTGACCTCTGTGACCTTGAAAAGTAGGTCAAATCAAAAACCCATTGTCAATACATTTAATGGGAAAATCTGGTGCATGAGAGTGAGTGTCAATTTTGTCCAAAAAAACACTATGTGAGCACATTCATGACATTATAAACACAGTTTATCCTAAACAAATACTCTCTGCATTCAAATACATGTACAATACATTTGAAGAGATGGGCGAGGAAACAATAAAAGTATGTCAAGGAATGTCCCCATTGTAGAAAAGATCATGCTTAATGCCACATATTGTGATGTTTTCTGCATGCACATAATATGATATTATCATAACATTAACAAAACAAAACGAGAAAATGAGAGCCCAGAACATGCAATAATCAGGACGGTGGGTTCAATGAGGGCACGACAGGCTTCATATTGTCTCTCTCTTTATGAATAAACACAATATTCTTTAAGTAGGAGAACAGATCTTTGATAGTAACAATCTTTCTAATCCTCTCAAAAAATAGCACATACTGGAATGATAATAGATACCTCTACATGTATACCACTATGTTACCAATCATACATGTATAAAAAGAATTAACAAATCAATCTAATTCATACATGTATCAATCTTTTTTTGTGACTGAGGCGGTGGGAATACTATCAAGGGTTCACATCGCCAGTGCCTTCGGACTATGCTCTGAGTAAAGCACATCCGAAGGCAAAGTGCCCATGGGCCTCCATGTTTCAAGATGTCATTATTACTGTAACTATCATATAACTGTAATAAGATTCGTAGATTTTACATAATATAGCTGCAAAAATTAAAAGTTACACACTGCCATTATAATAAAAGTAATAATATCAAAGATATAAAACAACAATCAACAATCTTTTACAATTGAAAGTATTCAATTACATTCACACTATTCCATTCCATTGTGAAAGACCAGGGAATGGCAAAACTCGACATCCGGGACTCTGCAGGCACACTGTACCGCAAAATGCAGCAGGTAGAAGAACACTTCTGTATTCACTGGGTTGATGACAGTGCCAATGGGTAGGTTTCCCGGCACCTGACTACTTCACAGGGTTAACGATAGTGCCAATGGGCTAGGTTTCCCGGCACCTGACTATTTCACAGGGTTAACGATAGTGCCAATGGATTAAGTTTCCCGGCACCTGACTATTTCACAGGGTTAACGATAGTGCCAATGGATTAAGTTTCCCGGCACCTGACTATTTCAATCATACAAAGTATTTTGAACAGGAAATGCATTAACAGGTATTCACGTAGAAAACTATACTTTTGCATGAAGCATCTCCAACATTGTAAAGCTACAAAAAAAATAATGATCTCTACCAATTTGCAGTTTTCTGCTGCAAGCAATCTAAGTAATTTCAAGCCTTTCATCATATTTCTGAGCTACTCCAGTCATTTTATATCACTAAGCAGTAAAAAATATCACATCAACACACTGATGTGCTGAGGAATTCTGAGTTATTGGAAGAAAAGGGAGCAGGCAGTTTCCACTGAGAAAATCTGAGTTCTGGAAGAAAATGGAACTGAACAGGCAGTCTCCAACCAACGTCTTGGTTGCACCCACACTTAGTAGATGGAAACAGGCATACTCCACTGCCATTGTGGTAAATCCTTGATATCACTTTGTTGCTTTGGTCATTAACTGTTAACACCAACAATTTCAGAGTAAAACTTGGGCAGCATGAAAAGAGTTCTGCAGCCCAGCTTAAGAAATATGGTACATGTACCGGTATATAAAGCACTTGGAAGACTATCATCTAAAAGATCACCATGAATTTGTAGTTACTGAGATCATGCAGGCAATCAAGGTAACAACAATTTTGACCTATATGTGGATTTTAAGCAGAGAAGACTTCTAGGCAACTGAAATACATGTATCGCCATCGGTTAGTCTAAAGGAGATTTATCAAGGCCATGTGCATGCACACGTGAAAATTTTGGGAGACAATTTAGTATGTTGGCAACTGAAATACATGTATCGCCATCGGTTAGTCTAAAGGAGATTTATCAAGGCCATGTGCATGCACACGTGAAAATTTTGGGAGACAATTTAGTAATTCTTGTGAGTATGTCATGAGTATGTTGTTATGATAATTATTGCTGTGATTAAATGAGACATTCTTTTCAAATGATCCTATGCCATCACATCATTGTAAAGTGCTGAAGATACAAGTGGATTATCATTTAACACACAATTTGTAGGAGCCATCGGTGACCCTGCATTGCCGTTTATAATGAGCGACTCCTTCCTTAATCTGCCTTAATTCCATTTTCTTGAGGTTTATCATTATTATTAGAAACTCCATTCATCTTGGACATCTTGGCTTGTTTATTCTTCTGCCCTTTTAGATACGCCTGGATGTAGAAATTGGCGAACAGCCCGAGGAAGATGACGGCATATGAGAGGATCCAGACAGCGAAGAGCGTCGGATAGTTACACTCGATGAAGAACAACTGACAGGAATGTACGGTGACCACAGCAAATTGAGTCTGAAAAGGGGAAAAAGGCACTTAAATCCCAAAGAAAGGGCATGGAAACCATGCAAAAGAACAAGTTATATGGACCGACAATGAAGGCCCCAGCCCTGAGTTTATCAACCTGGACATGATAAACAATGAATTTATCCTTACCAGTTGCATTTTCGTCATGTACTTTTTCCACCATATAAATCGCTGGAAGGCAGGACCGAGGGCAGCCAGTCCATAATAGGTGTACATCATAACATGAATGAATGCGTTGAAAGTAGCGTGGAATGTACCGAAGCCACCTGGTTTAATAAAGGAATAGAACAATCAGTGTGTCATGAATTAGAATCAGGAAATCAGGCCAGTCTGGTTGAAAAACATCATCTTGATGAGAAACAAGGGAATTACTACAAGGTTTCTCACATTCATGTGCTCATTTTGTTATTAACGGTCACACTCTTAGCACCACTTACCGGGAACAAATTTTACACCAAACCACCATGAAAACGGCATGATACCATGATGAAAGACATGCAGGAAGGTGATCAAATTAAACTTTTTCCTCAAGATGAAAAATAGCTGAAAAAGACAAAATAGTATTTGAAGGCGATTCGCACAGCATAGGCAACATCTACTAAAACATGAAAACATTAGCAGTGCCTCACATTTTAAAAACATGGTTATAGCATCTCTGGTAACTTACCGTATCGAAAAGTTCTATAAATTTTGATATGTAGAACCACCAACAAGCCCTGGCCATCTGAAAATGAGTGATGTATATGAACATTAATAGAGCACAGAATGATATTATATGTGCCCATATTTAATCAAAACCGACTTATAAAATATTTTAGATGTAAGTGACGAAAGTTCATGTACCGCCATGCCCAATCTGTTTTTACTTGAGGCAAGAAACAATAGTGCAAGTAAATTACCTTACACCAAGGTTGCAATACGATAACTTTATGATAAAAAAAACCCAGGTGCTCACCCTCATAGCTTGTGGAGAATTTGAGTAGTCAACAGGTTGACAACCTAAACTGTAGCCGGCCAGCCACCCAGATAACAAGAACTGAAATTAGAAATTTAGGCATGAATTTCACTGACACATGCCCGTATTAACAAGTTGCAAGCATGAGTGCAAGGACATCAAAATAACATCAGCAAAATCGCACAATATATACCTCAATAAAGATGAATGCAGACAACCCAACCATTCCTATGTTGAAAATCACTAGAAATGTGCGCATATTGTATGGTTCTCGCTTCTCCATGAATTTGGGTCCGACTTTCTTAACGAGGTAGATGTATGCGAGACAGATGGCCAGGCTCGGCCAAGGGCTTGACATCATTGGCCAGTCTTTTGTTCGTGGATCTGGAAAATGACAATGTCATTCAATACATGAATTCAATGACCCCGCCAGAGGGGGCTTTTTCAAAAAGCAAGGAACACACATGGTGTATGGCCAGTGTGGGGAGTGACCCCCCCGGGGTACTGTGTCTTTTTCAGATTCGACCAAAAGTGTCGTTGGGGCGCAGCCGAAATGAAGAACTTTATTGTCCATCTCAAAAGATTACGCATGGAACAATGATTATAAGGGATCAGTAACTGATTCCCCTGCGCACGTTGTGCTCCGCTGTCGAAAAGCGGTGGTTCGTGGGCGGGAACCAGTTTGAAAGAATCCCGCCAAAGACCAAAATGCAGTTGCGCCATCTGATATCTACTGCGACAACAAAATTCTGTCTCAAGAGATCAAGTAGTGGGCTCTCAAACTCCTCCGCAGTGCCGTATTTTATGCTTCATTTGGAGCATCATCATAAAATGAGGAATGCGACGGCACTGCGGAGGCGTTTGGTGGGCTCTCCCGCTTTTCCAGTCGGCTCTTTCCAATAAGAGAATGAAATGGTCCATGGACCATGTGCTCACCTGGTGAATGTACCAGATGAACGAACAAGTGACAGGTCAACGTGTGCCAAGGAAACATCATACGGGTTAGAACTTTCTTTGTGGCACTGTTCATATGATACGGGTGGTGCAGATCCGTCGTCGTCGTCGTCGTCGTCGTCGTCGTCCGTTAGCTAAAAAGGAGGAGGAGATGAAATGATGAAAAAAAAACGCATGAAAAAGTGATATTATATGAATAATATTGTTTACTTACTCATAACCATCGATATTGTTATTGTATTAACACACTTGGCACCGGATTAGCAATTCTATGCTGAAACACGGGGGACATTTAGAGTCCCTACCACGCCCTACAGTACAAGAAAGAGGGAGATCAACCTATTCCTCCAAGGGTCAGAGAACGTTTGGGACTCCTGCCCTGTGCTGAGAGAATCATGAGTAGGCCTACACCAGGAGACTGGCGTGAGGTTGAGTCCCTGGGTCTGATTGTGGGGTAGATATTAAAGCTCCCAGATGACCTACTAATAGGTGATGCAATGAGCTCCATTTGTGTCCGCCAGAGACAGAGATAACTGAGGGAACTGAGGTATACAGGTGTCTGGTGAGACTAAGGTAGGCCTATATACACCAGGATCTTCATAAAATGAAATGGTCCATGGACCATGTGCTCACCTGGGTGAATGTGCCAAAAACCATAATGATAAATGTTAAATCGAAATGTTCCAGGGCAAGCCTTCAGTTCCTGGGTAATATGATTATGGTCAAAATTTAAAGGTAAAAAAATTCTCACTTGAGTAACCAAATACTGCCTGGTAACCATACATTATTTTGGGTCCAATTAGACGAAAATTTGCTGTACACATATCAAATCGGACTGAAACTTGGTGTCATAGGTTATCTAACCTAGGAGTATATATGTAGCAAGTTTTAGGTCAATAGCCCCAGCGGTTATGAAATGTGCCACCAAAAGGCAAAATTCTGAACTTTGACCTCTGTGACCTTGAAAAGTAGGTCAAATCAAAAACCCACTGTCAATACATTTAATGGGAAAATCTGGTGCATGAGAGTGAGTGTCAATTTTGTCCAAAAAAACACTATGTGAGCACATTCATGACATTATAAACACAGTTTATCCTAAACAAATACTCTCTGCATTCAAATACATGTACAATACATTTGAAGAGATGGGCGAGGAAACAATAAAAGTATGTCAAGGAATGTCCCCATTGTAGAAAAGATCATGCTTAATGCCACATATTGTGATGTTTTCTGCATGCACATAATATGATATTATCATAACATTAACAAAACAAAACGAGAAAATGAGAGCCCAGAACATGTAGTACATGCAATAATCAGGACGGTGGGTTCAATGAGGGCACGACAGGCTTCATATTGTCTCTCTCTCTATAGCTACGTCTACACGAGAGACTAATTTGTCTCGGGTCAACTTTGTCTCGAGACAAAATAACCCGAGACAAGTAACGGAGCGTCTACACGGATGCATGACGTGACGGTGTTTTCAACACTACGCGCCATGTGACGTCCATTCCATTACGTCATTCATGCCGTATTTATCAATGCACACATTGATAAATACGGAACCAATATAGGCCTTTGTCCCGAGACAGACAGGCGAGCGCGTCTACACGACAACTGTCTCGAGACAAGGCCCCGTGTAGACGGTTAACTGGAGCTAAAATGCTCCGTGTAGACGTAGCTTATGAATAAACACAATATTCTTTAAGTAGGAGAACAGATCTTTGATAGTAACAATCTTACTAATCCTCTCAAAAAATAGCACATACTGGAATGATAATAGATACCTCAACATGTATACCACTATGTTACCAATCATACATGTATAAAAAGAATTAACAAATCAATCTAATTCATACATGTATCAATCTTTTTTTGTGACTGAGGTGGTGGGAATACTATCAAGGGTTCACATCGCCAGTGCCTTCGGACTATGCTCTGAGTGGAGCACATCCGCAGGCAAAGTGCCCATGGGCCTCCATGTTTCAAGATGTCATTTTTACTGTAACTATCATATAACTGTAATAAGATTCATAGATTTTACATAATATAGCTGCAAAAATTAGAAGTTACACACTGCCATTATAATAAAAGTAATAATATCAAAGATATAAAACAACAATCAACAATCTTTTACAATTGAAATTATTCAATTACATTCACACTATTCCATTCCATTGTGAAAGACCAGGGAATGGCAAAACTTAACATCCGGGACTCTGCAGGCACACTGTACCGCAAAATGCAGCAGGTAGAAGAACACTTCTGTATTCACTGGGTTGATGACAGTGCCAATGGGTTAGGTTTCCCGGCACCTCAGTTCGGGAAAGTTCCGAATTTGGAAACGTTTCTGATTTTAGAAGCCCAGCGATTCCAATATTGGCAACGTTTCTTTTTTCGGAAGCGGTTTTCGATTCCGATATCGGAATCGGTGTAGGCCTATTTGCATGTTAGGCCTAATCGGGATATGAGTAACAAAAATCGGGAAGTGTTTTTTTCCATTAACAGATGGCAGCACCTGTGACCTTGTATTTCACGGCGTAAAATCTGAATTGCTGGCGTAAGTTGGCTGCAATCATCGATAATCATCAATTATCATCATCAAAAGGCTTGATTGTGCCATAATATCTGGGCTTCCAAATTCAGAAACGTTCCCGATATTGGAATCGAAAATCGCTTCCAAAAAAAGAAACGTTGCCAAAGTCGGAAACGTTTCCAATTTTTGAACTTTCCCGAACTGACCTGACTACTTCACAGGGTTAACGATAGTGCCAATGGGCTAGGTTTCCCAGCACCTGACTATTTCACAGGGTTAACGATAGTGCCAATGGGTTAGGTTTCCCGGCACCTGACTATTTCAATCATACAAAGTATTTTGAACAGGAAATGCATTAACAGGTATTCACTGTAGAAAACTACACTTTTGCATGAAGCATCTCCAACATTGTAAAGCTACAAAAAAAATAATGATCTCTACCAATTTGCAGTTTTCTGCTGCAAGCAATCTAAGTAATTTCAAGCCTTTCATCATATTTCTGAGCTACTCCAGTCATTTTATATCACTAAGCAGTAAAAAATATCACATCAACACACTGATGTGCTGAGGAATTCTGAGTTATTGGAAGAAAAGGGAGCAGGCAGTTTCCACTGAGAAAATCTGAGTTCTGGAAGAAAATGGAACTGAACAGGCAGTCTCCAACCAACGTCTTGGTTGCACCCACACTTAGTGGATGGAAACAGGCATACTCCACTGCCATTGTGGTAAATCCTTTGATATCACTTTGTTGCTTTGGTCATTAACTGTTAACACCAACAATTTCAGAGTAAAACTTGGGCAGCATGAAAAGAGTTCTGCAGCCCAGCTTAAGAAATATGGTACCGGTATATAAAGCACTTGGAAGACTATCATCTAAAAGATCACCATGAATTTGTAGTTACTGAGATCATGCAGGCAATCAAGGTAACAACAATTTTGACCTAAATATGTGGATTTTGAGCAGAGAAGACTTCTACATGTAGGCAACTGAAATACATGTATCGCCATCGGTTAGTCTAAAGGAGATTTATCAAGGCCATGTGCATGCACACGTGAAAATTTTGGGAGACAATTTAGTAATTCTTGTGATTATGTGAGTATGAGTATGTTATGATAATTATTACTGTGATTAAATGAGACATTCTTTTCAAATGATCCTATGCCATCACATCATTGTAAAGTGCTGAAGATACTAGTGGATTATCATTTAACACACAATTTGTAGGAGCCATCGGTGACCCTGCATTGCCGTTTATAATGAGCGACTCCTTCCTTAATCTGCCTTAATTCCATTTTCTTGAGGTTTATCATTATTATTAGAAACTCCATTCATCTTGGCCATCTTGGCTTGTTTATTCTTCTGCCCTTTTAGATACGCCTGGATGTAGAAATTGGCGAACAGCCCGAGGAAGATGACGGCATATGAGAGGATCCAGACAGCGAAGAGCGTCGGATAGTTACACTCGATGAAGAACAACTGACAGGAATGTACGGTGACCACAGCAAATTGAGTCTGAAAAGGGGAAAAAGGCACTTAAATCCCAAAGAAAGGGCATGGAAACCATGCAAAAGAACAAGTAATATGGACCGACAATGAAGGCCCCAGCCCTGAGTTTATCAACCTGGACATGATAAACAATGAATTTATCCTTACCAGTTGCATTTTCGTCATGTACTTTTTCCACCATATAAATCGCTGGAAGGCAGGACCGAGGGCAGCCAGTCCATAATAGGTGTACATCATAACATGAATGAATGCATTGAAAGTAGCGTGGAATGTACCGAAGCCACCTGGTGTGAAAAAGGAAGAGAACAATCAGTGTGTCATGAATTAGAATCAGGAAATCAGGCCAGTCTGGTTGAAAAACATCATCTTGATGAGAAACAAGGGAATTACTACAAGGTTTCTCACATTCGTGTGCTCATTTTGTTATTAACGGTCACACTCTTAGCACCACTTACCGGGAACAAATTTTACACCAAACCACCATGAAAACGGCATGATACCATGATGAAAGACATGCAGGAAAGTGATCAAATTAAACTTTTTCCTCAAGATGAAAAATAGCTGAAAAAGACAAAATGGTATTTGAAGGCGATTCGCACAGCATAGGCAACATCTACTAAAACATGAAAACATTAGCAGTGCCTCACACTTTTAAAACATGGTTATAGTATCTCTGGTAACTTACCGTATCGAAAAGTTCTATAAATTTTGATATGTAGAACCACCAACAAGCCCTGGCCATCTGAAAATGAGTGATGTATATGAACATTAATAGAGCACAGAATGATATTATATGTGCCCATATTTAATCACAAAACCGACTTATAAAATATTTTAGATGTAAGTGACGAAAGTTCATGTACCGCCATGCCCAATCTGTTTTTACTTGAGGCAAGAAACAATACTGCAAGTAAATTACCTTACACCAAGTTTGCAATACGATACATTATGAAAAAAAACCCCAGGTGCTCACCCTCATAGCTTGTGAAGAATTTGAGTAGTCAACAGGTTGACAACCTAAACTGTAGCCGGCCAGCCACCCAGATAACAAGAACTGAAATTAGAAAATTCACTGACACATGCCCGTATTAGCAAGTTGCAATGCAAGCATGAGTGCAAGGACATCACAAAAATAACATGCGGCAAAATCGCACAATATATGTAATACCTCAATAAAGATGAATGCAGACAACCCAACCATTCCTATGTTGAAAATCACTAGAAATGTGCGCATATTGTATGGTTCTCGCTTCTCCATGAATTTGGGTCCGACTTTCTTAACGAGGTAGATATATGCGAGACAGATGGCCAGGCTCGGCCAAGGGCTTGACNTCGCCTAAACCCATTTCGCCTACAAAATGTGGCCATTTCGCCTACACCCATATCACCTAAACCCATATCGGCTAATTCCCACTTCGCCTACAACCCATTTCGCCTACATCCCATTTCGCCTATACCCATTTCGCCTACTTCTCATTTCGCCTACACCTATTTTGCCTACACCCATTTCGCCTAATTCCTATTTCGCCTACTTCTGATCGTCTTACGTATGTGCATATCGATCACAGACTGGAGAGGCTGAAACAACGGCAGAGGACCTTGATGAGTTACGTGGATGCTGTGGGACAGATCATCTAAATTCAAGATCTGTTATCGGACTACCACTTGTACAAGTTTTATTGACTCTAAAAACTTGGTCATATCATTTAAAAGTGCCCAGACTGAAATGTCCTGACTTTGCCCAAAGTCAAAACCACTACCGTACACAAACTGACGACTTTCGTATTGACATCAGTGACTGATGAAATCTGAGGGCAGTACAGAAACATGTAGGATAATTTTGCTAGGATAATATAAGATGTCATAAAACAAAATCATTGATCTGCATAGAATGGCAAATGAAAGCACTGTGCAACATACAATTTGTCTTTACGACAAACCACCACAACTAATAACTCACCTCCCATGGACATCAAGTCATTGTAGGCTTGGGTCAAGCTCCATCCTGATTCTGCCATGATTGCTGTGTGGTCAATTTTCAATGAATATCAAGAAGAATCTGCAACAAAATGTAGGCTACAGATCTGTGATTTTAGTTGGGGACCATGTTTACAAATTGGGAAAAATGTGTGCCCAGTTTGAAGGCCGACTGCTTCGCACTTATCTATCTGTTTGAAACATTTCAATTACCATTGAGAAGTCAAGAATCTCTAGTTTTTAAATGTCTAAGCAGTTTGAAAATAGACTTAGGGACCTGGCTGCAATCACCATGGAATGCAATCATTTGAGCCTCAAAAGTTTGCAATTTAACGCCAACAGAGTTATGTCGTGGGCGCCGCCGACGTCACATGACGTCGTCCTTTCACGCAGTGGTCCCCAACCAACGTCATGGATCTGTAATTGTAAGTCAGCCAAGTTAAGTAGGCTAGATCTAGGCCTAGGCCTAAGTGTGTGCTGTCATTCAATGGGGATTGATGATTCAATTCGTGTTGGCGCACTCAGCAGCCTCATGCTCAATCTAAAGTAGCTTCTAGCCTAAGTCACAGCATCCTGAGAATCTCAGGTAATTTACAGTCGTACCCTCCATCAAGCACGAGAAGGGTAGGCCTAGACCGAAAACTACGGTCTCCGAACATAACATCATAGTTATGATTCTACCAAATATCCGAGTTTCGTGACTAACGAGAAGGGGTGCCAGTTGTGAAGACCCTGGTCTGGGTGTGCGAGGATGAAGCCACAGGGAGTTGCGGCATGCATAGCCTTTGCAGGGGTGGTGTTATCTGAGTTACCGGTACAAATAGCATCCCCGTGAACAACAATACAATGCCCTGACCTGCTGACCCCCCCCACAAGACAAGTAGGCTAGGTAGGCATAGGCTAGGCCTAACCTACACACCCCAGATGACAGGCCTAGCCTAGGCCTATAGCAGGCATGCAGGCCTAGGCGGGTGGGTGTGTAATGTAAGCAAGCATGGCCATGATGCATGGTAAGGGTAGGCCTAAGGCTATTCGGGTCGGGCCGGGGGTCAGCACTGGTCAGCAGCTAGGCCTAGAGAGTAGGCCTAGATAGCACATAGAGGTTACCGGTCAGAACGTCCATTGGTCAAAACGTCCACGCCGCACTTCGGTCACAACGTCCACGGGACGTTGGTCAGAACGTCCACAGGTCATTGGTCAGAACGTCCACGGCAATTTATGGTGAACTGGGAAGGTACCCTATTATCGAAATTTTGTGCAAGGTGAGAATGATGAACTTTTGGTCTAATACTCTCCATGGAAAGGAAACTAAGATCAGCTGTATTTTAAATGGGTATCCTCAAAAACCTGGATGCTATTGGGAATTACACTTCCCCTATGGTTAAGTTGCATCTTGGAGGAATTATGCTGTAACACCAAAGAGGTTGTTCATTCATCACCAATTTTTGAAAAGAAATAAAAACACCGTCACACAGTAATTTTGTTCTCCCATATTTTGACCTTGGAGGAATTCAGTATAATTCCTCCAAGGTTGCA
>NMRB01000061.1:763585-776418 GCA_002633025.1 Notospermus geniculatus
CAGTTGCTTTTTTCGATGGTTTCAAAGCCTTGTTGAGGTTGTCTGCAATAACTTGCCATCTCTCTGCACTTCTAAACGGATCCAAGGCAAGAACTTCCCTCATCAGCATTACGTCTGTAGCTTTATTGAACACAATCGATTTTTTTCTATCTGTATTTGGTGTCCCTAAAAATATAAACGACACTATGAGGCCAAACATGATCAACTCCGTCCAAGTCCAATGGGATCACAATTTGTCATTGTCATTGATTTAGCCATTAGGAGGCACTCTAACATTTTTCAAATGGAAATGAAGAAACAGAAGTGAAGTTAAACATCCAATTGAAGAACAAGATAATGGCTGGTATTCATAAAAGCTAGCAAATGCTTTTACTTCAGGCTTTGTAGTACCGGTATATTAGTTTGACCTCGCTGTTCAAATCTTAAGTAAAATAAAAGCATCAGCAGACAGCAACAATGCTGTTTACTAGGCCTAGTATTCTAAACTAGGTAGGCCTACCGACACAAGTTACGTACCAAGACCAGTGCTGACACTGGCATCTCCTGAACCTGACCAAATCATTGCTGTACCCTGCATGCCCTGAAATATTAAAAAACCCAATGCAATAATTAGAATACTAGTAGCCTACCGGTACCTAACCCATATGACCTAGGTATAGGCCTAGGCTTGTGTAAAAGTGCAAGTGACAGGCCCACGCCAGGGCCAACCGTAGGCCTTATCATGCCTATATGATGGCATAGGCTAGGCCTAGCCTAGGCTAATAAGTTATGTTAAGCCTAGCCTAGCCTGTATTGCTCTATCTAGGCCTAGCCTAGACAGAGTAGACCCGGACCGGAGTAGGCCTAGCGTAGGTACCAAGCATAGGTAGGCCTAGGCCTAGCCTTGGCCTAACGCTAGGCCTAGGCCTAGCCTTGGCCTAACGCTAGGCCTATAGGCCTAGGTAGGTAGGGGCCTAGGCTAGCCTAGCATGAACCGCCCGGTAGGCCTGACGACGTAGGTACACTGTGTAGTAAGTCGTAGTAGCCTACCATGCTACGCCTCATACAGGTGCGGTAGGCCTAGCCTAGGCCTAGGCCTACATGGCCTAGTCCTCACAGTCCTGCTCCTGGTCCTACCGCATGACCGTAGGCCTACAGGTAGGCCTAGGTCTAGGGCCGGCCTACCGGTGGTAGGCCTGCTAGGCCTATACGGGTAATTTATCCAGTTATCGTACACATGTTGGTTTCTGGCGATTTTGTGGGCTGGCCATTGGACCTGCCCACTTCAAAACGAGTCTGTGCTAAACCCCATCCTCGGAAGGCCTAATTTGCATATTTGCGCATGCGTTATGGTTGTTTGTGACGGAAATAATGACCCATTTCCAAGAGACATGCAGATGTACCAATTATCGGACATAATGTCCCAGTTGTCGGACAGTGACGATTTATGAATTCAGGTCACATTTTCACCAAGAAAAGCTATCTTTTTCTTGAAGAAAATTAAAAAATCTGTCAAATAAGACATTTGGGATGAAAATATGTTGAAAGATATTCCAAGGGTAGTGGACGATAATTGGGCAGCTTGTTTGTTGCAAGATGGCCGCCATCTTGCCCAGTTATCGGACGGCTGGCAAAATAACTGGAAAATGAATGGAAAAGTGGCGTGTACGATAATAGGACCTGGACGATAATAGGACCGTTTACCCTAGGCCTAGCTAGGCTAGCCTACGTACGGTAGGCCTATAGGCCTCATGGCCTAGGGCCTAGGCCTACCTAGGCTACCGTAGCAGGCCAGGTAGCCTAGGCCTAGGCCTACCTAACCTAGGCCTACCGATCAGATCACCATGATCAGTGCATAGGGCCTAGGCCTAGGCCTAGCCTAACGTTACATGACATGCATGCGTGCACTGCAAGTGCACCAAGCTAGGCCCTAGCCTACGGAACTTGACATCATGATATGACGATCAACTTGCACGCTTAAAAACAAAACGTCTAGCTGTAAGGGTGACTGGGAATAACAGGAAAATGCTTCAAGTTTTCAACTTGATCCTAAAACAAAAAGATCATGACGAGGATTCTTGTTGAATGAACGAATATTCGACACGTTTTCACACTTACGTATCACATCGGTTCTGTGCGTGAAGACGTGTCCGCGTCCGCATGGAACAGACGACAGTGCACAAGTAGCGATGACGTCATTCGCAAAAACGTCAGATTCGATGCGTCATGCGTCATGCGTGACTCGATACGGAGCGGTGCCAAAAGTCCCTAATGTTACCGGTATGTCACCAACCCTGTGGGCATTCACAAGAGATTCGAGCGGTTTTCTGCTGAGTAGAGTGCAAGTCCCTCCAGTGAAATCAGGAAATGAGGTTCGGATCGGGTGGTAGGCCTATATTAGGGAGGTTTAGAAATCAAACGACAAACGTATTAAGGGGCTGGAGGAAGAACGCTCCCATGTCCAAAGTGTGCATATTTCAGAAAATATTGGTCCGATTTGTATAAAATTCGTAGCGGTGATACTTGAATATATGAAAGATTAACAATCACCACGAAGAGAAGTAGCAATGTTATGTAACAGTAGCTAAGACAATGCATTTTGATACTTAACAATTGTGCACTGTTGAAACTCCCAAAAATGGTCATAACAGCAGGCCTTGGCCAGTGGTAACTGATTAGGCCTATTCTAAATGAATAATGTCCACCACATTCACGAAAAATGAGATAATTACCTGACAATTAGACTGGACAACTAAAGTTGGGTGCACTCACTCTTGGTAAGAGCCAGGCCCCATATTCATAAACGTACTTAAGTCAAAGTAAGGCACCTATGTAGCATCTTAAGTTAAGCAACTTACTTAAGTGGGATTCTATATGCTACTTAAACTTAGTGACTTGCTCAACTATACCCCTATATTTGAGACTCCTCTGGGGCTGTCTTAACTTTAAGTGCATTGGACCAGTTGCAAAGAAATATTCATTTAATCGGAAAAATCGAGCAATAATAGTGAGGTTTCGTAAATCTGACGAAATGCCGCGAAATTGGGCTTCATATCCATGGCGTAGGCCTAATGTATTCAGGAGATGGTTGGTACCAAAAATATCGCCTGCTGCAGGAGCGTCTTTTAACATATGAAATGACGTTAGATTGTTACTAATCTAAGTCCCTCACTTACCAAAAAATTATAAAAATTCAAGATGCACCATACATGTAGGTCTTACATGTACACTCATGGTCAAAAATAAATGGACAGCAGTTTTTCTTGAATATCTCCAAAACGGTGGGATAGAGAAAATTGGTCCCGATATATATATTAGAAAATTTTCCTGGCTAACTAATGGTATCAACATCGAAAAATTCCGCTGAAATCCACATTTGACAGAAGGAATTTTGTAAAGGTATGTTTTTTGCTACTTTTTTATTTGCAAGATTTCATTCAAAATTTTTATATCACTGTGTTCTACTCATCGAGGCCTTTCATAATATATCCTAAAATTTCAACTATTCTGTGTAGAAATATGATTTTGAGCCACTTTTATCGAAATATTTTTGGCCACACGTCCAACACCTTTGACACAGGCCTCTGCACTATTCTGAGTTGTGGTGGTGAATGAAAACTGAGTGTTGTCATTTCTCTTTCACAATGAGTAAAGAAACCCAGTCTTGGATGAAGGTCGTGTTTGTCATGCCGGATCAATTTCCATAACAGGCTGAGTCAATTCATTGGATTCCTGGTAGTTGACCAATTCACAGCCTGTTCACACCCCGTCAATCCCACAGACTATTCAGTGGCCATTGATTTTTATCTACCAGCACGACCATTGGGTTCAAGGGGCTCTGTCAAAGGTGTTGCAAGCATGGGCAACAAAATTTTGATAAAAGTGCCCCAAAATCACATTTCTACACAAAATATTTGAAATAACAGGATATAATATGAAAGGCCTCGATGAGTAGAACACAGTGATATAAAAATTTTGAACGAAATCGTGCAAATAAGAAAGCAGCAAAAAACATGCCGTTACAAAAATTTCCTTCTGTCAAATGCAGCTTTCAGCAGAATTTTTCGACGCTGATACCATTAGATAGCCAGGAAAATTTGCTACTATATATGTCGGGACCAACTTTCTCCATCCCATTGGTTTGGAGATATTCAAGATAAACTGCTGTCCATTTATTTTTGACCATGAGTGTACGTGAGATGCTAAAAGACGCGCTGGCACCCATTTGAAATTTACAATAACCTGTTATCATACCAGCGCTTACAGATGAGATAGACGAACAATATTTTGCCATTTCTTTTGACAGAAGTTCTACGACCGTGCGTGATACAGCTATAGGTTGCGGCTATTCATGGAGTTGGCGATCTTCACCCAAGCTTCGTGTTTTTCCTTGTTCGCTACATTTGATGAAAATTTCGATGATTAACAACAACGGTCATCACAGTATTCCTCAATCAATCGCAGTTCTCAGATTGAGGAAAAATTGGTTTCCTCTACTTCATTTGCAAGTTTCTTCTATACGGGCCTACAGCATGGCAAGCCAATTACTAATATTCATAAAAGTTAGCAAATTCTTTTACTTAAGATTTGACAGCGAGATCCAGTGCAAATACGTTACAAAACATGAATATTACTAGCTTTTATTAATGTCAGCCAATGTATGCGTCACCTTTTTCGTAGTCCCCCGTAACAGGCTGTTAAATATTACACAAGAATCTGTCTTCGTCCTGTCTACCAAGTGTTTTGGCCCATTTNAAATGTGACATTCTGCCCTGGGAATGATTTGAGCAATACGCTAAGCAGGTCCCTCAAATCTAAGATAGTTACTAATCTAAGTCCCTCACTTACTAGTCGTTTTCTGAATACCAAGATAAGCATGGCACTTCCGGAAGCAAGATACTAAGTGTTTTTTCGCACTTAAGTTAAGAACGTTTATGAATATGGGGCCAGGTGCCTATAGAGAGATTTTGGTGATGTCCGAGTGAAATCTTCACGTATTCCAGAAAATGTGAATCAGTGCATTTTTTAACCGTATTAAAATTAGTTTATAACGGGTAACTGAAATGATTTTTTTGAGAAAACTCTGAAAATGGGAAGAAAACTTATCCCAATTTGAGAAATTGAAAAATTCGCGCAAAAGTGCAAAATTTCCCACTTTTTACTTTCAACTTTTATTTCTTACTCCCTTTGAACGAGTTACATGTAGCACTTGTTCTTTGTCAATGCCGCCCTGATTTGCTTTGCAGGAAATCATGAAGTATACCGGTTTCCTTCTACTGGCGTGCTTGGCGGTGTTGATAACCGTGGGTGAAAGCGCGGTCATTCGTGGGTCGGAAATGGTAAGTTTGATTAAGAAGATGTCACAGCAAGTAAGTCGCCTACTATAGGCCTACATGTAAAGATATCAGTTAACGGTTTTTTAAACAAGACATTAGTGAAAACTCAAATGCCTTCCTTTGAGCAATTGATTCGCAACGTGCCCCTGCAGTGCCGCCGAGTCGTCCTCCAGAAATTTCGCAAATTTTCGACCCCAGCGGTTGCGGTCGAAAATTTGCGAAATTTCTGGATGACGGCTCCTTTTATTATAGTTTTGTCAATTGATATAGCATTGGCTCAAAACACTCAGCTTTGTACAGGATTTGGAAACGTGGGCCCATATTCATGAAACCTTGCTACATGTAGCTTAGTTGGTTGCTAGTGGTGTACATTGGGCCATGTCGAATTAGGCGGAACCAGCGGAAACAACGGAACCAGCGGAACATGGTCTGTGCACTCAGCCGATAGAACGAAAACGTGAATCGTCCTCCTTGCTTCGTTCAGCCATGGAGGTATTATACCTCCATGGTTCAGCTGTTGACTTAAAGCAACACGCGACTCGGTGTTGGTAAGCAACACGCGACTGCAGTCATGATGTGCGGATTGAGACCTAAATGTAGGCCCTGGGCATGCTAGGTCTATTTCCGCTGGTTCCGCTAATTCGACATGGCCTGTACACTGGCCTGTACAAACTGGGTGATTTACTGACTATAAAGCCTAGCAAGGTTTTATGAATATGGGCCCTGAATGTAGAACTATAACTCTTGAACGGTTAGATTTAGGGCATATAAATTTACTACACTAGCAGATAGAAACATGGTACATGTACGTCGGATTGATTGGTCGAGCATGTTTTAAACTGTTTTAGACTATTTGGTAATCGGACATCACGATTTTCTTCTTTTGTATTTTTTGAAGGAAAACGCAATTGCGAATTACGCAGTGGTTTTGAACCGTTAAAAACAGTCTTATCTTATTCAGAGTAGGCCTACCATGTTGCTATCTGTTTGTACACTTATATGCCCTAAATCTAACCGTTCAAGAGTAAGTAAGTTGTGTGGAGACTCCAGATCCTGTACAAAGTTCAGTTTTTCGAGCCAATGACAATGATATACATGTAGGCCTATCAATTGTCAAAACTATTAGGGGGTCCCCTGGCTATACGCAGAGGAGGGAACTCGGTAGACTACCATTTCTGTAAGTCCCAGATGCCCCCTTTTTGCATCATTATGCAGATATTCAATTGGTACCTTGTTCGTCTACTCCGCTCATGGTCCTGGGCTGCAGGTCTACACACTTGTTTAATAACTTCCAGTTTTATGGTCTTAAAAAGGTGTCACAGTGGCCATAGATTTTATGTATGTGATGAAAAGAAAACGTGGCTATGAAAAATATTCATGGAAAGATGCCGAAAATTTGGTGGCCATTTGCTTTTGACTAAGAGTGAACAAGTCTGCATGTAGGATGTTTCATGAAATATCAAAAGGTAACATTACGTGAAGAGGAAATCCAAAGGAACAAAATAAAACCAAGAGAATTTGCTGAAAACAGCTCTTTTATTTTACAAGGTTGCGAAAATTGGCCAAAAAAGATCCGAGTCTGGGATGAATGTGGGCATTTCAGGAGCGGAAAGTGACGAAGTAAGTGAAGTGAAACTTTCGATCTGATTCACCTCTTTTGAATTTATCATGGCTTCTTTCCATAGGCCTACCTGGCAACAAGGCAACGAACCAATCAGTACTCTTGTTGCTTTGATCAAACCAGTCGAGTCGCTTGGCGTCCTGCTGAACCAATCAGAATTCATTTTACTGAGAACACACCAACCCGAGAGCATGAACCGTGGAGGACGCAATTTGGTTCCCAAGCCGCCGCTAGGGCTAGAAAGCTTCGTCTCTGGCTGCCATTTTATTGCTGACGTCATTGTAGGAGTCCGTTTTTCCGTAAAATTTCATTCTCCCCGGTCTAAAAAACGGTGAAGATTTTGAGCTTTTGTTAAAGATCTGCAACACATACACACATTCTCATCCAGAGTTATCGGAACCAGGGTGGGGGTAGGGATAGATTTTAGATGATTTGTTCCTGAACAGATGGTTGTTTTGTGCAACAATGAGTGATAAAGTTATAACTGAAAACGGAAGGAAATAGGGCATGCCCCTGAAGAACTAAAAGCGGTGAAAGTATTAGGCCTAGGCCTAGCTACAGTGACAGGCGAACACCAACCGACTCTGCCGCCGAGGTGGAATGGTTGTGGTCAATGTGGATGGTAACTAAGTGGCAGAATGGGTCGATCAGTTGGTGAGAGGATGCATTGTCCACGTATGGCCAATGCATCCTCTCACACAGTGTTGGTGTCTTTCCCCTCTGTCTGGAATAGAGCAACAGTGGCCCACGAAAAAACACACAACCGACTGGAAGCCGTAAAATAAGGGTGTATCGGTAGGCCTAGGCCTAGTCCATGATCACACCATAATCTTCTTTCCCTCTTCTTTTCACCCTCTGTTTGCAATAGAGCAACATGTGGCCTACGCAAAAACACACTACCGACTCATGGACTGGAAGCCGCACGCAGCGTACGTAGGCCTTTGCGTCCCGAAAAAAAAGTACATTAAAAAACAAACAAAATCCCACTCGACGTGACCTCTNAAGAATGTAAACAAGTTGTGCTCTGAATATAGTTGAATTTTATTAGTTTATCGTTCGATTCGTCATTTTAGTTATTGGATACAGTCAAAACACACAGTTTTCTATTCCTCTGTGCTCGGGCATAGTGTATCTGCTTGTTGAAAGCCACGTTTTGCTTTATGTTTTTTTCAATGATTTGGAAACAGGGTATTTTTGCTGCATCATTTCATGGAAATCCTGCAGGGAATCCTGCTGACATCAGTGGAACTTCCCTGTATCAAAATTAGAATGGCCTATAGTGGCTAGAGAACACATGTGGGTCAGAGCCTGGCTCTGCATTTCTTCCCGTAATTGATATGGCTGTGACTCGAGTATCAGGGATATGCCGCCACCAACTCCCGTGGTACAGACTTCAGTTAAAGGTACGCCGAATCTTTACCCAGCTCTTACGAAAATCACGTCATATAAATTGAAGGTACCGGTACTTGGAGAGCTCAACTCCGCACAATCCACTACCGCACCATCCAGCAGTACTTTTGGTGCCAGCAGATCGTCGTTTGGGAGAAAATCACGGTCTATGAAAAAGCATTCACTATACGTACGGGGGGAGGGGGTAATAGGGACTTCCGGCAAAGCTCCGTATCGTTGGTCCGTATCACGTATGACGTATCGAGCTAATGCATTTTCTATTAAAGTCATACGTCATACGTGATACGGACCGACGATACGGAGCTTTGCCGGAAGTCCCTATTAGGCATGCGTACGTACGCAAGCCAAGAACCATTCTGAAGAAATTAAAAACTGCTTGAATCAGTATTAGATACCATGAAAATAAAGCGAATCACATTGGTACCAGCACATAAGGCGGAACTTACTGGTAGGCCAACACAACATAAATTTGATTTGGTTTCAGATGTCACCCGCTGGGAGGTTAGCCGTTTCCCGCGTGTGCCTTGTCTTATCTCAGGAGTTAGATTGCAAAACACTGGCGGAACTGTAAAAAAAACAGGTAATTCATCGAGTAATAGAGTAGTCCCTTGGCGTAGGCCCGTACAGGGGGGAGAGGGGTTTGAGCCAATGTGTACAAGGTGCGTACGGGAGGCGAGGGGGAGGAGAGGTCTAAAAATCGAAGATTTAGTGCGTACGTACTTAATGGATAAAGGTCCTTGGAAAGCTCAACTCCGCACAATCCACAACCGAACCAACCGCCTTTACTTTAGGTGCTAGCAAATCGTCGTTTGGGAGGAGATACCAGGCATGTCCTCATTATTTGTCGATCCGAGTTCACTTTCAGAACCACGAGCTATAGCCAATAAAGGCATTTCATGATTTTTTTCTCTGAAAAGTGGTTCGAATAAAAATTAATTCGGTGGAAGTTGCACGAAGATTGGATCATTAATTACAGTGTTACCAAAGATGTTTCTACATGACAACCAAACAACTTGGTATCCATGGTTGTCCAGGCGGCGGGTTCATGAGTCAAAAGTGCTGCCCAGAAATTCAAATATTGTCTTCAGAATCAAGGAAATAACTGCAGTACGACTGACTGAACAAGAAAAATACATCAAAACTACACCTAACTGCCCACGTTAAATTGAGTAATATTAATGTTTTTTATGTTTTTAAAAAATCCGATGACATCACATGTGCTCTTCTCCGCTCCCTGACATGGTTGCCAGGGTGTGTAGTCATCGTTTTGTAAATTCACATAACTTGGTAATGGGTGATCTGATTTTCATGCGGTTTTCAGTTTCATGCTGCCTGATTAATGCTCCACAGTAATGCACAGAAAACCAGAAGTGAATGAAACCCTTTCACGTAACCTTTAAAGGGACCCTATAGGCAGGTAGCTAGGGAAGTTTCAGGATACAGGCGCTAGCTATTAGGCTCGTATCAGTGCGGTCACTTCACAGGTGCACTAGCAACTGACAGTCTAAGGCCGTAAGTTCAGGTCGGACTTGAGTGTAAAGTATAGCTGAAGTTAGACTTTCTCTTTGCTTGAAGCTTTGAGAAAAGTTAGAATTTAATGAAAGCCTGGCTGAAGTCCGACCCTAGCTACGGCCCTAAGGATTTTGCTTCAAATGTTGACGTTTAGTTGTATTTTACTTGCACTATATGTCAGAGTTAGGCTCCTATGCCAACCAATCGTTGTAATGAGCACATCAAAATGCCTATGATGCCTTTGAAGAAAACCACAGCACACAAATTGAAATAGGCCTACAAAAATATACTTGGTGAAAACTTTATTTCAAAAAAGGATATTTTTTATAGCAATGATTTTCTTGGTTAGATAGTCATTGTAGTATTTAATTATTTCTCTTAAAGGGCCTCTAGAGGCAACTTTTTAGTACATATTGATATGGTTACAAACACAGAATTGGTGGCATGAGGATCCAACTTCGGGATCAATTTTGAAGTAAATATGGTTCAGTGTCAACATATGGTTCACAATTCATGAGTTCATGGTCACTAGCGCCATCTAATTACACCGTGAAACTACTGTTAGCAGCCCAATATCAAGCTGCCTGTAGAGTCCCTTTAAGCCGTGTATGCCTAATCGCATTCCCCAAAGCGCCCTGCGAAAACGATGCCGCGTAGATCGATTTTGGAGTGAGCATTCACACACACCATCAGAGCGTTTTGAGATATTCCTAAAGCTCCAAGCGGGCCGGATTCTAGGATGTGGAGCAGTTGTGGAGAGCGGGTAAACCCAAGGTGGCGTGGTACACAACTGCGAAGGGAGTGTATCCTGCATTATTTGTCAATCCTTTCATATTCTTAATGCATAATTGCTGAGCTTACACAGAACGATTGGTGTAATCTAACTTGTGAGGGAGTGGGCGCAGATTCGACTTTCGATCATCTCAACTGGTCTGAAAGGATCGAGTAAAGGTAGATTCGTACTTTGCGTTTTTGCGCTTTGCGCGTGTCCGTTTCCTAGGCGAGTGCGTGGTAGGAAAAGTAATTTTATTGTTGGTACCACGCATACTGGTATGATATATTTATGATACTAGTAAACAAAGGGAACGGACAAGCGCAAAGCACAAAACGAGAAGTATGAATCTAGTCCTTAAATTCAAGCTAGTGGATAGCCTGGATTTTTGGACGACAACCATCACCCCTCTGTATAATGGACTAGTCCATGTCAGCACTGCAGGTTGAGATGTTCAAGACAAAATTGACGGGACAAAGGCACAACTGATCAAAATGACATTTTCACTGATGTCTGAAGAAATATCAAAGCCTTCGATATACGGTCGAACCAGATTAATTCCACCCCTCGTAAATTGTTTATTATTGGGGAATCCCCAGACACTCTGCTGTTTTTCGAGGGAATCCCCGATTTTACCATTAAAATGGCATTCAACAGGGTTTCAAAACAAGGATAATGACGGCGGAGGATAAAATCAGAACAAGAACAGGACATCGGAGCGATGTCAATGGTTTCCGATCGTGATGACAGTAGCCAATCTACCACAAGCCAAGTTCCAGTTGAAGTTATGAAGTTGCTACTCTAGAACTGGTACACTGTCACCTTGACCTCTGACCTCGAGAAGTTTTGCGTAACTGGAACAGGCATCCTTGACTAAACCTAGGAGGTGGTTGATGCAGGCTTCTAATTAGTTACTCCTGAAATTCTGAGCAGATTTGCATTTTGGAACTGTTTGACCTTGACCTTGACCTCTGACCTTCAAGGTCATTGCATAATCTGAAAGGTCATCCTTGATAACCTGGGTGTATGCGAAGGTTTTAGGCTTCCACCATCAGCAGTTTATGACTTATCTCATGTTATCTGTGACGGTTGACTGTGACCTTGACCTTGAGAATTACTGCGTAACTGGAACAGGCATTCTTGATTAAACCTACATGTATAGGAGATGGTTAATGCGTGCTTCTAATTAGTTTTTTTCCTGAAATTCTGAGCAGATTTGCATTTTAGAACTGTTTGACCTTGACCTTGGCCTCTGACCTTCAAGGTCATTGCGTAATCTGAAAGGTCATCCTTCATAACCTAGGTGTAGGTGAAGGTTTTAGGCTGCTACCATCGCCAGGTTCTGACTTATCTCATGTTTCCAGAGTTGTAGCTGTTGAAGTAGCCAAGTTAGATTGTGACAGACAATATATCATATTTTGATATATCCATTACGTAAGAACCCGGGTATCACAGACCTGAAATGGTAAGCTCACCATGTTGACAGGGTCAAGTTACCTGGGGGTAGGTCAGGTTTCCAGGGTTGTAGCTGTTGAAGTAGCCAAGTTAGATTGTGACAGACAATATATCATATTTTGATATATCGATTACGTAATAATCCGGGGTATCACAGGCCTGAAATTGTAAGCTCATCATGTTGACAGGGTCAAGTTACCTGGGGGTAGGTCAGGTTTCCAGGGTTGTAGCTGTTGAAGTAGCCAAGTTAGATTGACCTTGACCTTGGCCTATGCGGTTTGAAGGCGAAATGTCTTTATGGAGGCCTGCGGAAGGTTATCGACGCTGTTCAAGTCGGGTCCGTCTTTCAAAGCTAATGTGAATTTTGAGTTAAAGGTCAAGAAGTAACCATAAAAATTTGTCGTATACGTCATCAAGTTGAGAACTATATATTCATGAGCTCGCCGAATGTGATCCGATGTGTGCCGAAGAACGCTCGGGACCTTCACTCTTTCCAAAGCAGTAGTGTGACAGCTTCTACTGTGAAATGCATACCTGTACTGATCCTAAAGAGAATCAGTAGTAAATGTATTCAAACCAAATTGATTATTAAAACCAAATTGATTAGTATTGATTAGTATGTAAGTCACGTGCTGTGACGAAGTTTTGGCTGCCTATTTAAATACGCCCTTTCGGTATGAATTGGACGGAGAGGAACATCTAGCGGCTGCGTAGACAACAAAAGGAATCACCTCGCAGGGTTTATGTT
>NMRB01000061.1:776567-791379 GCA_002633025.1 Notospermus geniculatus
ATGTGATTCCATTGAATTTCAGCTTTCTCAATTTTTTTCGTGCAAAAACGCTGAAAACTGGATATAACCTTGACCTTTGTAAATGACCTTGACCTTTCATGAATTTGGCAATGCGCCAAAAAGAAAGCCCACCTATGATAACATACATATAGCCACTTAAGCAAAATAAATATCATTTGTAAAGGCTAAGATATCGTCATTTTTCAAAATACACGAAATTTGGCTTCGGTTTCCATGGAAACGAGATTTTCTCAAAACGCTCAAGGGTGCCAGAGTGGCGCCCCCTCCAAATTTGAAGATTGTCATCTAAGGAACGAATATACAAAAAATGGTGCTTTTGTCCGCCGTGTCCCGATGGGGCCGAATTTTGAGGCTAAGCGACTGGACTAAAAAGAACTGAACGTTGTGTAAGAAATGACGAGGGCATGCCAAAAATCATTAAAATCGTTACGCTCAGTTTATTGCTTAAACAGCAATTAATTCCAGACAACGAGTCTTGTGGTCAGGCCGCGATTCACGTGGATGAGTTTGTAATTGGAGCAGTGAAATTGGGAGACGACTTTACGTCCCGGATTTACGTGTACTGTTATTTTGTTTGCCGTTTTTTTTGTACTCTATGTTGGATATCAGGATGAGTGTTGAGTTGTGAATTTGCCCATCGCCGCATTCATTGCATTTATATCACTAATATTACCAAATGGCGTCGGGGCGAACCTCGTAGCCCACTGGCTTCATCGGAGGCCGTAGGAACGAAGTGTTTCCGGCATCGCCTCGGGAGACATTGCGGCATGTCACCCTCCATGGCGGGCAACATTTTTCTAATACCACACTTGGTTAATTAGCAACTGTATAAAGCATGAAAGTGAAGATTTCACTGATAAGATGAGCAGTCAGTGTCGTCTCTACACAAAACTTGAAAACCATGTGATCCACTGTGCAAGAAGGCTGTTCTTTCAATTCCGTGCAAGCAGAAATCTACACAAGTAGCCTACTGTGATGTCATCAAACCCACAACACAAAATGGTCATCAAGGACATTCACTGAGCATGTTCAAGTGCTGGGGGAAATTCAAAAACCCATGTTTTTGATTTATGCAGATTACACCCCCTGGTGGAAAACTTTTGAACAATTTGCCGCTACTGGAGGTGAGGAAAATAATAAGCAACACAGTATATCAGTTACAGTTTGATTTGTTTTCTCTGGACTGAGTAATGAGGATTTTTCATGTTATGGAATACGCCCCCTGGAGAGCAGAATGTAGGTCAAATCGCGCAAATTTTTGGTTCTGTTTCGAGCCCTCCCGAGGGCCTAACACTCCGCCAATTTCAGGGCCCTGGGCCTTGCGGTTGCCAGTTTACAGACTACAGACACACACACACACGCACACGCACACGCACGCACGCACGCGCGCATGCGCACGCGCACGCACGCACGCACGCACGCACGCGCGCGCACACNCGCACGCACGCACGCACACACACACACACACACAGACGGACGCCACTCAGTATACATATGAATAGCTCCGCTGACCTTTGGTCAGCTGAGCTAAAAACTTAACACGGTTTTTTTTAATTGTTCAACATAACTAGCAAAATCCCCGTGGTGATGTCATCTTGAGGTGGGCATCGGTTTAATCGTGTTTGCAGTGAAATGGCTTGGTTTGCGGGGGATATTTGACTGTTACTCTGTTTGGAACTTTCTCGGAATGGTACCATTGAACTTTATTCAGATTGACATACAGTGCCACCTGTCCTGAAGTGGAGGAAACTGACATTGGTGCCGGGAAGAACAGATCCTGTTAACCAACACCAAAGAATTTGGATTAGATGCTTGTGTTGAGATTTCTCCACGGAGTCAACAGTAAATCTATTATAATTCACGGTGGCACTTTAAGTTCGACCGCTAACTCCTCCTCCGTGGTTTCTGATTGAAATGGCACCATTTTCACAGGGAATGTTGAGAATGACATGGGGTGGTCCTTAAGTGGATGGTAATATATTTTTAACCCTTATGCCATCCTCTCCCCACATGCGTCCTGTGAATATGTACTCGCCACGGATATCTTGCTGGTTGATATACGGTAAGAGATTTTTAGATATCATGGTCTTAAACTCGGGATGAAGAGCTGGAAGGAGAATTATCAAATTCATCGTCTGATGGAAAATGTGCAGAAATAGTGAGGTCGACAATTTGATGTTGGATAACAGGATCTTGTAATGGCTGTCTACTCAGGTGGGTTGGTATGTAATGAGAAAGACTGATCTGTATTGAATAAAATTTATTATAACAGGAAAATGTACATTTACATTTATTTTCAAAGTTTCAAACTCACAAACCTTCAGACTTGCTTTTATTTTCAAAGTTCATTCCTACTTCTATTATCCAACAAACCTCCAAGCAGAAGAAAAACTATTAAAGTCTTTCAGATCTGCATTTGTGTTCAACGTTCATTTCCACTTTGGCATCTATTATCCGACAAACCTCCACGAAGGAGAAAACCTCTTACAAACCTTCAGGTTTGCATTTATTTTCGAAGTTCATTTGACCACTTACTTTGTCATCTATAATCCAACATATTTCCATGTATGAGAAAACCTCTTACAAACCTTCAGATTTGCATGGTGACAGGACAAAACGTACCTGGACAAAACGTACCTAGGACAAAATGTACCGGACAAAAGGTACCCGGACAAAAAGTACGCAGACAAAATGTACCTAGGACAAAACGTACCTATAACAAAATGTACCCGGACAAAACCTACCCGGAAAAAAACGTATCTAGGACAAAAGGTACCCAGACAAAATGTACCTAGGGCAAAGGGTACCGATTTCATATTTCATGCTATTTTTCTTAGTTCTCACCTCCCGCGTTGCCTGCGCCCAACGGGTGACTTGTCCTAGGGATGACTTGTCCTCGGATCGGGGTGAGTTGTGCGGGTTTTTTTGTTAGCTCTTTCTAACCTCTATCCTTTTGATCGGTGCTCTCTTCGTGGCATCGAACAATGGGTTTGGCGTTCGCCTTGGCGTTTCGGGGGCTTTGCGAAAACTCCCTATTGACCCAAACAGGACTTGAACGCCCATTCAATATTGCAAGCTTTTCAAAAATATTATGCTCATTGTGGATTCATGGGTGATCCTCTACATACCCACATGGGTGTACTTGAGCACAGAAGTAAGTGAAAACCCGTGCTCTGGGAGTATGTTCTCCCTGAACATCAGCCTGCAACAAGGCGTGAAATCAATATCAGGAACAGGAAAAGAATTTCCCTTTAAAAGAACTTCCCCTTTCCCTTTAATGCTGCTCTAGAATGAAGCAACCAGTGTCATGAATACTGCCCCCACCTGACAAAATGGACTCCACGGATTCAACGGAAAATAGAACCCACACAACTCGCCCCGAGGACAAGCCATCCCGACAACAGCTCACCCGAACTAAGAAAATTAGCATGAAATCGGTACATTTCCGGGTACCTTTTTTGTCCTAGGTACGTTATGTCCTAGGTACGTTTTGTCCGGGTACGTTTTGTCCGGGTACCTTCTGTCCTAGGTACGTATGTATGATTTATTGAAATTAAAATAGAAAGTATAGGAAAGTAAAAGGTTCAAAATCTTGTAGGAAAGTAAAAGGACAGTAAGTTTTCTTGAATATCTCAAAAACCATTGGAGCCACAGCAATGGTATTTGCACCCAATCTGTAGCAACATGCTGGGCATTGAATCGTGGTGTTTTGCCGAAAATCAAATTTAATTAAGAGAAAAATGACATTGTGTAAAATCATTTTTTACTATTTTTGAAAATTCGTCCGATTTCAAATTTTCTTTCATCATTATATTCATCTTGCCTGACTGACCAACATCTGTAACTTTTCCCTTTTAAAATCTCAAGAGAAAATGCATCTTTTGGCACGTTTTAGCAAAAATAAATCCCACTCATACAGTCACGTAGAAACACCTAGGGGACAGCCCCTCTTTACAGATTTTATAGTCTGAAGTCTAGGCCTGGGGCTGTTCCAGTTCAGTTCTCACGTTATGCACCAAATGAGGAGTGACACTGACGTCAACCCATGTCTTTTCAGTGCAAAACCTCATCAATACCATGAATTGACGTTTATTGTGAAAGGAAGTTAGGTCATCTTGGGAGGCCACAGGTTTTGTTAATCAGAGTCTGTTGACGCCAATATTCCCTGGTAAAGAGGGGCTGTCCCAGATGTGTTGTCTGCCTGCCTGTGTGAGTGGGATTTATTTTGCTGAAAAATGCCGAAAGAGGCATTTTCTCTTGAGATTTTAAAAGGGAAAAGTTGCAGATATTAGTCAGCCAGGCAAGTTGAATGTAATGAAGAAAGAAAATTTGAAATCGGATGATTTTTCAAAAATTGTCAAAATAGTGATTTTACAAAATGTCACTTTTCTCCTAATTAATTAAAATTGGTATCTGGCAAAACACCATTGTTCTATGCCCAACATGTTGATACAGATTTGGTGCAAATACCATTGCTGTATCTCCAATGGTTTTTGCGGTATTGAGGAAAACTTGTTGTCCATTTACTTTCCTACAAGAGTGTACATTTTGTCCCAGGTACCTTTTGTCCTAGGTACATTTTGTCCTAGGTACCTTTTGTCCGGGTACCTTATGTCCCGGTTCCTTTTGTCTGGTATATGTTGTCCTAGGTACGTTTTGTCCGGATGCGTTTTGTCCTGTCACCATGAGAATGACAGTGTGTATACTGACTGATTTCAATTTGGATAACCGTCAAAATCAAGTCATTGAGGAAAATCTATAAAACCCTGAGAATTTCCTTCCCACGCCTGATTGGATTTTCATGTTTTGTTCTCCTGTTGAAGTAAAAGAATGTTTGAACATTAACAAATTAAGTAGACAATGTTCTGTGCCAAGTATTAATGGTGTTAGTCTATGTTCAAAGACAATTGCGCCCACTCTTATTGGTATTAAGATGATGCCAGCCTGTTACCACCAAAATGCAAAATTTTGAACTTTGACCTCTGTGGCCTTGAAAAGTAGGTCAAATCAAAAACCCATTATATAATATGTAATGTATACTCATTAGATACACCTATGATAAAAAATTGGAGATAATCCAGTCATTAGTTCAGGAGTTATTGCACTTTTTGTGTTTGGGGTTTCCACCACTTGGTGGCCAAGCTGAGAGTGAATCAGACCGAATCTTAGTGTCATACGTCAACTGACCTAGTGGTATATATGTTCCAATTTTCAGAGCAATAGCTCCAGCGGTTACGAAGCGTGCCCTGCTATTGGACGACGACGGAAGACGGACGCTGCACCATCGTACTAGCTCACCCAGGTGAGTTAATAAAAAGTGAACGATAGCAGCGCAATGAGGAACCCGCCGAACTACGCCATGACGTGGCGCTGTCACTGTAAGACCAGGAAGTCCTATTTTCTGATAACAGTATTTCCATTTACTTCTTGCCCCAAAATAAACCACTCTGTTTAGTTCAATTTTGATTAAAATTACATTGCCCTATTTCATGTTCAGAATTGTCCATATATCACTGCTCTGTTTCGTCAGAAATGCCACAGGTTGCCAATATTGACAACGTCTTTAGGGAAAATTTGCACAGAAAATTGTGTAGAAAAATGTACACATGCTTTGACGGCGAGACGCCAACAGCGAGTAAAGTGTAAATATTACACTAAGCGACGATGTCAGCATCTTGCGTATCCGCAACGAACTTACAGAAAACTTCGCTAACATAGATAAAGAAATTGCGGCACTTAAACAGATAGGCCCGGTTCGACTGGAACTCTCGGGCCGAGTAAGAGTATATTTTCATGACATCAAATTTGAAGTAGGCCTACGCATTTCGAGTAGGAGTGCCGCACGAACTAACATCGAGTTCCTCGAGTTGTTGAAAGATGCCGTCTGCTATTGTGTCATTACTAAATGATGACAACCAACCAATTTTGTGTAAAAAAGATGATAAACATACTGTTTTCATGATCATATTGATTTAGTTGTTTTGAAGTGCAACAATAAGCTTAATCCCTTAAAAGTTTTGACCCACACCTTAAAATCTAAACACCTTGAAAGAATATATATGACTTTTATTCTGCCACATTTGGAATATGGTTCTCTACTATTTGATTCAGCTAATCAATATCAGCTTGCCAGGCTGGACCAGATTCACTATCGTGCATCTTTAATTGTCAGTGGTTGTTTACACGGAACTAGTGCACTAAAAGTCTTGAATTCTCTTGGTTGGATGTCCTTATCAGATCGTCGCAGGGAGAAGAAATTAACATTTATGTATGACGTCAGTCACAATCTTGTACCTCATTTTATGTATGAGTTATTCACTGATTTCGTGAATCCAGTTAGAGACCCTCGCCTTCGGGTTAACTTAGCATTCAGAGTTCCACTTAACCTCAGTCATGCCATGTTGGTTTCGACTATTCCTAGTTCTGTAAAATTATGGAATGACCTCCCCGTGGCTTTAAGAGATCGGCGTTCTAGAAATTCCTTTAAATTTAACGTACGAATGTATTTTCGAGGTAAGAAAAAATGTACCGTTACCACTAAATTAAATCTCGAACGCCACGAGGAGATCATTCTGAATAAAACCAGGTGTGACTTAATCTTTAAAAGTCACTTTTTTTCGCATAACTTTACTAATGTTTCAGATCCATATTGTATATGTGGAGCTAGGGCACAGACGACTAAACATTTGATATTTCATTGTACGGCAGTTGACCATCTACGACACTCTTTTATGAGGGAAGTAATGGATATACCTTCTTTTAATACTAGAGTTTTTACTCGCTCCACTGTTGATGACAAATTGCTTATTCTTTTATACGGTCATAGTGATTTACCAAATGCAGTTAACATATCCATTGTATGTAAAACAACAGCTTTCTTATCCGACATCGTGTCATTTTTATCTCACCTGGGGTGAGCTATTGTCGTGGGTCAGCGTCCGTCGTCCGTCGTCGTCGTCGTCCGTCGTCGTCCGTCGTCGTCGTCGTCGTCCGTTAGCAGGGCACGTTTCGTAACCGCTAGTGCTATTGATCTGAAATTTGGTACATATATACTCCTAGGTCAGATGACCTATGACACGAAGTTTCGGTCCGATTCGACTCTTAGCTTGGCCACCAGGTGGCGAAAACCAAAAACACAAAAAGTGCAATAACTCCTGAACTAATGACTGGATCACCTCCAAATTTTTATCATAGGTGTATCTAATGAGGGTACATTACATATATAACGGGTTTTTGGTTTGACCTACTTTTCAAGGTCACAGAGGTCAAAGTTCAAAATTTTGCCTTCAAGTGGCACGTTTCGTAACCGCAGGTGCTGTTGGCCTGAAATTTGTTACATATATACCCCTAGGTCACATGACCTATGACCCCAAGTTTGACTCTTAGCTTGGCCACCAGGTGGCGGAAACCAAAAACACAAAAAGTGCAATAACTCCTGAACTAATGAGTGGATCCTCTCCAAATTTTTATCATTGGTGCTTCTAATGAAGATGCACGACATAAGTAAGAGGTTTTTGCTTTGGCCGACTTTTCAAGGTCACAGAGGTCAAAGTTCAAAATTTAGTCATTTGGTGGCGTGTTTCGTAACTGCTTGGGCTATTGACGTGAAACTTGGTACATATACACCCTGATGTCAGATGACCTATGACACCACTTTTCGGTCCGATTCAATTCTCCACTTGGCCACCAGGTGGTCAAAACCAAAGCTCAAAGTCCAGTAACTCCTGAACTGTAACTGGATTGTCTCCAAATTTTTATCAGGTGCATCTAACGAGGATACATGACCCTGCAACATTTCGATTTAACAAAATTGTCATTTGTTTTTCTGGTACGTTCACCCAGGTGAGCACATGGTCCATGGACCATTTCATTATCACATATCTGAGCATGCAATTCTTGGGCCTGTGGATTTATTCCCTCAATGTTACTTTATGTATGACCCTGTTTGCGGGACCTTTGTGGTCCTTGCGGAGCCACTATTTTGACTGGTTGTTTCTTTCAACCCAATGAGAAATGTTCTCGGTCTGGTTATGGCTCCAGTTATTGGTGTGTCCGTAGGGTCCGCGGGGTCTACGTGAGCAGGTTCCTTGAATTAAATGTGACTTTGGAATTGGGACGCCACCTAATCCTTCTATTTGTATATTTGTAACCTTTTCTTCTCTTCTCTTCTTTTTTTTCCCTTTCTGTCATCTATATGAGGCTAATTATACTGTGCCTTCAAGTGCTTTTCTTGTACAGGGCCAATAATGCCTCGGCTTCGGCCCTGTACTTACTTTGTATTACATTCATAGAAATAAAAAATACATATATATATATATAATTATAGAGATAGCCGTGTTGATCGTTGAATGAATGAGAAGAAATGAAATAGGTAACACCGTCTTTTGAATCAACTTGGTTGTATTGAGACAAGCTTTCGACCCTATCGGGCCTTCATCAGGTCTGATGCCCTATCGGGCCTTCATCTTCAGACCTGATGAAGGCCCGATAGGGTCGAAAGCTTGTCTCAATACAACCAAGTTGATTCAAAAGACGGTGTTACCTATTTCATTTCTTCTCATATATATATATAAACATACTAAACAGTGGAAATGAGGTTTGTTGGCCGAAAAAAAAACAGATTTTCTTACATATTTTCCAGCGAATTCGTCGATTTTTTGCTGCTGGCCGCCATGTTGTCACGTAAGGGTCGAGTTAGGCACTCTTTCCATCGAGGGTTCAACCCGAACAACGAGATAGGTCAAAATATGACGTCAAAAGAGCAGCTACCCGGGCAATTAATGGAGTTCGGGTGCGACTCGACAGGACCGAGTTGAACCTCGGGTTCCAGTCGAACTCACCCATACAAAACTGCAGATACTGTACTAAGTATACAGAAATCGCGCTAGACTAAACTTGGACATAATTCGGTAAAACCAATAAGTTGCCGCGTAGAAAGATACGTTTTCAGCACTCAGTGACTCTTTTGTCATATAAACAATCATTTCTGCACACAAAGTTATGTCTTGTAGTCATAAAAACAGTCTTTTTGCAACGCACAAAAAAAATCGAAGTAACTTTTATCTGCAGATATAACGCCCACATCCTTCATTCTCAGGATGCGATCGACGACCATTGTACTGTGACTCATCAGAAATAATCTCAAACCTGTGACGAAACTTCCGCCTAATTACTTATTCGCTGAAGAGTGCCGAGGGCAGAGCGCACGAGTGACTGTCAAAACTACTAATGCCAGGGTCATTATTAGTACACATTGCGTCTAGTTAGATGTAAAATGAACTTACCCGACTTTTCATTCTTTAGTTCTGCAATGCTCCGGCAATCCAGCAGGTTGAATTTCTGAATGCAGAACTCCCAAACAGTGATGACGTCAGCAATTGCCAGTGATGGGTCAATTATATTGAAGCGGGGGAAATTCAAATACCCATTTCTTGCTGAATAGTGCCATTTGGTTGATAGATCTTCCCTGTGAACCTATGTAGGAAATATCAACCTTATTATCCCTTTACTTTTTGTGAACATCAGTGCGTATCATAAGGGGCTGAGATATTACGATATTTCATTTTACGCAAAATGACCCTGGAGGGCTTAATATACGTCAAATCCCACTTATTATTTTTGTTGTCTATGAGGAGAGTTCACCCAGGATACCTTCGAGAAATTTCTAGTATCTAGCTATTACGCTTACGTCTTTGGGATAGTTTGACAGATGGACTGATATAGTGATGGACTGACAAACCGATGCCATTGAATACTTATTTGACTACACCCGATGACCATTTTGTCAGTTGAGCTAAAAAAAATCAAAAAATTCTGAAAAAAATGCATTGGTGAGTATTATTTGTTGCAATGTCCTGGAGTGGCCAGAGTATACTGTATCCGATGTGTTTAGTGGCTGCGGCCAGGCAGATCGTCGTGCCTTGACGCAGTGATCCCGGGACCCGCCGCTAGGCGGGATATGTCATTCGAGGTCTATTGCGGATCATGAGGTCACGTGGCTTAGTTCTAAACGCATGATTATGCTGGAGGCATTGGAACTGATTGAGGCCCAGAAATCAACAAAGGGAGCTTCTTTATGTGTATTGTTTGCAGTCAAAACAAAGTTCATTTTCATAGAACAGGATCGGCGACGTTGTTCTGAGAAAAAAAGTTGGAATATTTGTGAAAAAAAGCGATGAAAAATCGATACGCACGAAATGCAACGTCACGAAAGTTGTGTACACTCTCCAATACCGCCGCTCTTTGCCCTGGAGAATGCACAGAACTCACATTTCTATGACGTGTACAATATCAGTGACGTCATGCCAATAAAGTCAGCCAATATCTCAAGCTTGGCATGATTTAACAAATTGGTAGAACTTTAGAATCCCTGATCAGCATGGTCAGACATGTCAGACGTCAGAACAGAAGTGGCACACAGCGCGAGTGGAAATAATTGTAAATAACACATGAAAATGACACACTCCTAAGCCAACGTCTACTGCGAGGATTAAATAGCAGCGGTTGTGTGTAATCGCAACTCGCTGGCGTACAAAGAAACTTTGTACTTCTGTACAAAAGTTCCTTTGGACGGCAGCGAGTTGTGATTACACACAACAGCTGCACTGCAGCGACAGCTATTTTGCAATTCATTCAATACACTTTACAGCATTTTTCCTTTTAGTAATAACATAACGTCAATAATACATTTCTTGCCTCCTTCCCTTATTTCAATACTCATAACCATCAACAGAATTATCATGGGCCTATCGTCTGGTCCCGATAACTCTGGATTTTCTAATTACACACGTTCCAGGCCACCACGTAGAGCGCATAGGCGTAACAAAATTAATGTCCTTGGAGCCTAGCTTTAACCACATTGGTCAGACGTCCCATGTCGTTTTTCCCATAAATGAAACGCGATCTCTATCCCGAGGTAGTTGTCGAACATGACCCTTGTAGGATTGCGTATCATTCACTACTACTGGCCCTTTTGTTGGATTGTATTTTATAACTTGTTGGGAACGTGTGTAATTAGAAAATCTAGGCACGACGACCTTCTCGGCCGCGGTCACTAAACACATCGGATACAGTACCGGTATATATTTTTAAAATTGGACAAGTCAGATAGAATAACGCCATGACGTATGGTCAACATTATATCAACTCTGCCCTTTCTAAATGACATACTTCGTCATATGAGTTGCATCTCAACACGAGCCTGGCGTGGCCTTCCTCACAAAAATTATAGTAAAAACCATTCATGAGCTCAAAGTTCACAACAGCAAAACAACGAATCGTTTTGAAATGGCATTCTCCAATTGCTTTGTCTTCAGCTTCGTCTGCAATCGTGTGGCGGAATGCATCTTCGTCATTGACAACTATGATTGTATAAATTCGTGGTAGATTTCGAGTCTTGTAATTATCCTTAGCTTTCTGGTTCGCGAAGTTACGACGCTTTTTCTTTGGCATTTCATCTGTAGAAGCGACATGTCTCTTCATGAAGATGTCAGCCACAGAGAAACTTCCGAGGAATTTCACTCTTTCTAGATGAAGCACTTCCTTCCATCTGTTGCAGCTCAAAACAAGCCTGGCTTCGCCTTCATCATCAAAGTTGTAGTACCATCCATCTTTAGATTTAAGTACAAAATTCACAATATCAAAGCTACCATTCGTTGTGAAAAGCTCCTCTCCATCAGCGTTTTGTGCTGCTTCGTGCGAAATGTCTTTGCAAAACTCATCCTTGTCCATCACAACTATTATCGTATACATCTCTGGTAAATTATTGTGGTAATTTGCCCTTGCTTTTTCGTTGGCGAATTTGCGACGCCTATTACTTGGCATTTCAAAACTGGATGCGACATGTTTGTCCATGAATGTTTCTGCCACCGTGTAACCTGAAATGTTATAGAGGAGAGTGAAAAAGGTTTATGTCTATCAATGGGTTGTTTTTTTGCAAAATGCCAAATGAGCCGGTCTGGCATCCTGAGAAGATCAGAGGTTCAGAGCACACGCTCCCTTCGTCACCACAAACATATATGTAGTGACGGAGGGAGCGAGCATTAAGAACCAAAAATTTCATCAGGATTCGGTCAGGAGACCGAGAGCTTATTCATGAAATCATCTAGACTCGGGACCCAGTCGTTGTGTCGCTCCGGCCGCCGAACTACACTCCACAAACGACTGCGAAAGCAAGATGCAAAATCAGCGGCCAGCGTACCGTCGACCACAACGCCCATCTCGGCGAATGAAATTGCCCGAAAGCAATCTACTAGGGAAAATCTGGCACACTTTTGATTGGTTGTTATTTCTGTGGATGATGTAATTTACCAGATCCTCTCGCCCGTTCAGAAACTTTTCAACCTCACTAGCAGGATATGGATCAATCCGTAAGTACTGCTGATCGCACACAGCATTGAACTAAGTAGGTAGGCCTACCAGGATACCGTCCTTGACCTCGAAGAAAGTTCCGGTGTAATCAGCTGATTTGGCATCTTGCAACGAACAGCCGACGGCCGTTCAAGATGCACTTCCTGATTGGCTGAACTCATTCATATCCGTTGTTGTTGTCGGTACGCCAGCCGCTGATTTTGCATCTTGCTTTCCCAGTCGTTTGTGGAGTGCAGTGCGGCGGCCGGAGCGACACAACGACTGGGTCCCGAGTCTAGAAATCATCAGGATCGACACATTATCTGTTTTACTCATCAGCAGGTACTTTCGGCGGATAGAAGTCGATTAATCGATACGAAGTCGACTGGGTAATCGGCCTGCCTAACCAAGGTACGTATATGACGCCGCAGGTCAGGAAGTCCATGATAAATTTAATTTGTCCACGATATTCGACGGCAAGATCTTGAGATTAAGGAGCCATGCCCAGCATCATGCAACATTCGAGCGTACTGGTTTCTGAATTAATATCAAACAAATCAGACTCGACCGGATTTAAGATTAACATTTTTTTAGGTGTACCGGTACTGACTTTATGACATGTATGGATATAATGGCAATCTAATTTGAGTCGGGCAGTTTTATTCACTTACCTCGGGTATTCGACCTGAATCTAATGCGAGACAGCATGCCCAAATCTACACTTCCTTGCGCCGAGCGATCGAAAGCTGCTGTGTTGCCTGGTGGGCACGCTGATTGGTCCAGTTCGTTCAATGAACTGCCATCCTCACTCTCGCTCTCGCCATCATCACTCTCGCTCTCACCATCACCGGAATCGCTGCCATCGCCATCGAGCTGGGAATCTACGTTCAATGGAGTGCCATCATCACTCTCGCTCTCACCATCACCGGAATCGCTGACATCGCCATCGAGCTGGGAATCTACGTTCAATGGACTGTCATCATCACTCTCGCTCTCACCCTCACCGGAATCGCTGACATCGCCATCGAGTTGGGAATCTACACCAAGGACACCTGGCTTAGATTGGTACCACGATCCTCCGCTAGATGGATATTATGAGGATCGGTCCAGCCTATTTAAGAGTTGCATTCTGATTGGCTACTATTTTAAGACGGGGAAATACCACCGTTGAAAATGACGTCATTCGAGCCCAAGAAGAAAGTAACAAAGCAGTCGAAATAAGCTTGTTAGTAACTGATGAAGGCCTATCTATGGCTATATCTGTCTGAGGGCTTGTTGTACTCGACTCGGTCACTCGATGACCCGATGACTCGAACACCGCCGAAATTATCCAAGGAAATTCAGGAATGTGGAATGGATCTCTTGGCCAAAATATATCCTGGCTCCACCCCTTGCAGATAGTAGGCTTATTTTGCCTCGGCTGGTACCGGTATACTGGTCGCTCGCTCGAACCGCTGTTTATGACTTTATTTCCGTTGTCACCAGGGCACGATTACATAAAAGCCTACTAAAGTAAGGAGCCTACTAGCCGACGGTACGCAATTAACGGCCTAGTAGGCTGCCACAAATTTCGGTTGTTTAGAAGTGTTACATACAGCACTACTAGAGATAGCACATGTAGCGTTTTATGCAACCATACCCCTAGTGGTAGTGTTTTATGCAACCATACCCCTAGTGATATGGTATAGAGTTCAGTAGGCAACTTAGTACACGTATGATACTAGGCCTAGTATGCCTTTCGCGACATTACGTCGGTCCGCTTCCCTCGTTGATCAATTTCATTTTTAGAAGTAACCAGCTGGATTTCATTGGATAATTTTGGCGGTCTTCGAGACATGGCGCTGCCGAGTCGTCGAGTCATCGAGTCAAGTACAACAAGCCCTATCCGAGTATTTAACAATGGTCGACTCCGGTGGAGTCCCATATTTTGTGGTGTAATCCATGTATCGCCTCATGAATACCTGGAATTATCTTGCTGGCAAGTACCCTGAGGGTCCATTCGGGTACCGGTATTTAAACAGGCTAGACCGATCTTCATAATCCCCATCTAGCGGAGGATCGTGGTACCAATCTACCGCTGGCTGGGTAAATGGGCATCTCGAAAGAAAATTCCACCCCTCGAAAGAAAGTTCCACCCCACCATCAGGTTCACTTGGGATGCATCCCCTTCCTCCCAGAATTTTTTGGATGTGACTGTCAAACTCTGCGACTCAAGGATTGTGACTGACCTCTATGTAAAACCCACGGACACTCACCAATACCTCCACCCAGCTTCCTGTCACCCTGGCCATACTAAACGTGCCATCCCTTTTTCCCAAGCCCTCCGCATCCTGTCCATATGCTCAGAACGGCCTGCGGCTCTGAAACACCTTCAGAACTTGGTTGGCTTTCTCACAGACAGGGGACATAACAGACGGAAAGTTGCAAGGGAAGTAGAAAGGGC
>NMRB01000062.1:0-12011 GCA_002633025.1 Notospermus geniculatus
GGAATTAATTCGAGCCCAAGCACATCCGCCGCTAAAAATTCCCCTCCGATTGGTAGATGGTGTATTTATCGGCGGAAGTAGCAGATTGATTTGATGTGGACATTTAATGGTGGTATTAAAATCGATTTAGTGTGGACATTAAATCGGATAAATGTCCACATATAAAAATCAAATCCTATTGGTCGATTTAATGTAGGCATTTATTCGTTTGAATTAATGTGGATATTAATTCAGAATTATGTCCACTCCGACGTGCGATACACCCACCCACAATTTGGCCGTCAAATGGATTATCGCCATGGCTACAATTCTTTACCGGATATTGTAGCGTGGCTACTGCCGGAAACTCCCGAGGGCTCCATCTATTCGTCGAATAGATGTAGCCAGGCCTGTGACGGAAACCCCCGACTGCTACAAGTATTCGTCGAATAGATGTAGCCAGACAAAAAGACAAGGGGCCTGTTTTAACAAGTGACTTTAAGCCAATGGTACGTTAACCAAATGGAAAATGCATTGAAGTTAATGGTACCATTAGCCAGTAGCTTAAAGTCACTTTATGAAACGGGCTCCAGAAATGGAAGGAACTACAATAGAGAGATGATGTGTTGAAAAAGTCTTTCCCCTGTACACACAGGCAACAGTTACAAGTCCAACAAGTTGTTGTTGTTCTGAAAGTTGGAAAAAGTGTCAGCGTCCATACGAAACGGCATTTTTTAAGTAAAACATATAGGCCTAGCAGAACAAATTAAAAAGCAGAGTTATTCACAATTACAATAGCAGTGAAAATGATACCTTTGGCAACCTGCTACAAGAATACCAAAATATAATAACAGCGAAACCAAATACATTTCAATGACGTTCTTCGACTGTTATACATGTATAAACACAAGTTTATGAAGTACATGTACTAGATTTGGTTGGGGAGGATCTTCCTGGTTGTGTGGTACATCGATCTGCTGATACTTTTCAATCGGCACCAAATTTGCCACCGTGCAGATACATGATGAAGATGTGTCATTTAGTATTCTGAAGCAGTTTCTCTTCTGAGTTTCTGGATTGAATCGTGTCTATGTCAAATGAACACTTCCTAACAACTACCACAAGAAGAATGACGTCACATTGAAGCGCTGCTTCTTGTTCATCGTCGGCTGTTTCCGTGAAGACATGCCGAATGTCATCGTGAGTGGGTGAACTTTTCGGATTGAACCATGTCCCAATCCTTCTCGCCTTCTGTGATTGGACGACCAATGGATGTCCTTTAAGACTTTGTTCTCAAGGATTAGGCAGGCCAGAGGTTAAACCTACCATGCTGGCGCAGTTTTCTCGGTTCGTCCATTTTGACCTCTCCTGGAGTGTAAATCCATATTTTGCATGCAAACATGGTGGTGGACTCGTCCGTCGGTGTGCTATTCTGCTGTCGCTGTATAGGTGCAAGGTTTCATTGATGTCAGTATGATTTCAGTAAGAAACGTTGCGTGGTACATGTAGGCCTAGTTGCTGTACTGTCACTCGATCAAACCCACCTGCTGCCGTAATCTATATTTGGAGAAAAGGCCACATATGAACTTTGATTACATAACCTATGTCCCGACTTGGGGCCATGAGATCATCCTTGTCACCGATAGAGACCAAGAAATTGTTCAAGCGCTAAAATCTATGTCGTTAATAAGGGCCATGATGTGGGAAGCATCGTGGTGTTATTTTCAATCGACGAAAAACGCCCGTTGAAAAAATCGACGATATCAGGTCAATCGAAATAATGGAATCGAAATGAAAGTGGTAGTTTATTGAAGTAATTGAATCGCGTCTATCGAAAGCAAGATAGCCTGTCGAAATAATTAAATCATAAGTCTACTGAGAGGAAAGCAATTTATTACAGTCTATTAAAGTATTCATCGCGTCTATTGAAAGCAACAGATCTATGGAAATAATTGAATCGAGTCTATCGAAATGAAAGTAACAGATTCTCCAGGAAGCCTGACTGCCAGCCAACGTCCGGCTGATGAATATTTGTTGATGCAGCTCATATTCAAATACGTGACACAAATTTGGTCAATATTCGTGGTGGCACTTGGGTTGCCTGGCAACGTTATGGCGTTCCTGGTTGCTACGAAACAAGGTAACCGGAACCAATCGACGTGTACCTACATGGCTGGTTTGGCCATCGCCGACAACATTGTCCTCGTCAACTTTATTTTTCAATCGTATCTTCTATTCTGGCTGAGAGGTGATGTTCTTCCAAACCAAGAACTGGCATTTTAGTGAGTATTGCACGGCTTAGGGTCGTAGCTAGCAGAGGTACAGGGCAAAATGGCATATAGCCCCTCCCNGTACCTATGAAGGCGGCCATCTTGTGCAGCCCGTCACGTGCCAAGAAGGCCATGGCCACGACGGCTTTATTCACGTGCTTATTTAACATTCAGCTGTTCTGGGTCCAGGCCTACAGCATTGAAGAACGATCAGGTATTTATGTAGTGATAGATTTCCCCCGCATGATATCAAACTGTAAGATAGACGAATTTCTCCCAACTCATCGTTTCGAGGGGCCCCGCGGCCATCTTGGATTTCTACAGAATTTTGGTGCGTGTACATTTATCTGGTGGAAACTTTTTTTTAATAACTAGAGGGTGATTAATATACATGTACATGTAATTTTCCATCTAATCAGCTGAATCGGATCGAGTATAAACTCAAATTCCTCCGCAGTGACGTCCCATTCCGCATTTTATGATGCTCCACTTACGACACTGCGCCCAGGTGCCTTAGTGCTTTGCAAAATCGAGCATGCGATATTGTTTACCATCCCCACAAGGTCAAAAACAATAAATAACTGCATGTTTTGTAATCACTCACTCAAGTTTTTGAACTGATAGTGATGATGGATAGTCATAACAAAGTAATAACGATAGAACTATTTTCGCGCATGGTCATCGAAAAGGAGTGATTTTCCTCGATTGTCCAGCTGCGTCACATGAGCCTGGGTCCTACGTTATACACAACCCAAACGGTGAACCAATCAGATAAACGTAGGTCGACGAAACGTTTGGTGCATGAAAGACTTCCGTTCTATTTGCCATGTATTGGAATACTACGATTCTCCGCCGATGAAATAGTCCGGACCTAGTGGCAGTGTCGTATTAAAATGGAGCATTACGGCACTGCGGAGGAGTTTGGTATAAACTAGGCCTAGGTTATTAGGTTCAAAACTGACCTCTGCTTCTGGAACTTTTTCTTCAAGGCATGGCGATAATACAATGGAAGAACCCCGAAATCCCCCTCCTTGCTACCCTTTCCATGTTTCATCAGCTCATAATTGGAACAATCCTGCCCTTTCTCATCATCATCGGCTGCAACATCGTCATCATCATCGGCGTTGGTCGAGCAGAGGAGAAACGTAAACAAATCGCACTGCCGTCTGGTGACAATGGCGTAAAGAAGAAATCAGGCGGCGGAAACAAATACATGACGCGCATGCTCATACTGGTTAGCCTCGCTTACGTTTTTCTTTCAATACCAATGAGGATGTACAATGTTTATCTTGCGATCCCCTCCACTGGCCCTCGTTACAATATGGCGGACCTGTACTGGTTTCTACGGTTGAAGATGGGATACTGGACATTTGGCTTACTCTGGGAGGTGAATTACGCAGTTAATTTTTACATGTATATGATTGGAGGAGGGAGCAAGTTCCGTAATGATGCGAAAGAAATCATCTGTTGTTGGTTCAAGAGTATAAGTGTAGGGCCGTGATTTCTGCACTTTAGAAACAACGACAGTTGGTGTAGTTCACATCGACGAGGAACTCTTTCGCAGGAAGTCAATTAAACGAAGATAGAGCGGGACAAATAGTGATCAGCGCCTGATGGGGATTGGTTTGGTGTTAGTCAAGTAGGTTCATGATCTCGTGACCACTTTTTGATTGGCCTACTGACTGACAGCGCAACGTCCTGAAAAACAGTGTCACTCATACCTTTCGACACACGTGGAACTTCCGGTCTCGCGAGGACGAGATTTTACCGACTCAGGCCCGGTTCAGACGACGCTCTAACGACGCGTCGAATACAAATGAATTTAGTACGACTGTAGCGCGACGCATAGGCTGTTTGATTCATNGCACTTAATTACCTGTTTCCTCCACCACCTATAGGTGGCGCGCCAGAAAGGGGGATGGCGGGAAACTTCAATAACCCACGTGGCGACATCCTAACGCACCATAGACCTGTATTTAAACGTTTATATCATCCTTATGAGTTGTCTCTTTCGAGAACGCGTTTGTCTTGTTGGAAAAAAATGCTTTTTCTTACAAAAGGCTGTGCATAGTCAATCCACAGGATAAATTACAGGGCCGGATCCAGGATTGACAGGGGGGAAGCGTGAAGCCCAAACGGGGCCTTCCCCCACCCCACCCCACCCCAAAATGGGCAATTTAAAGCCCCACAGTATTGAATTTTACGATATTTTCAAAAAGTTAGGAGAGTGTACATAGAGGTCCCATAGCCTCGAGAAGGTCCCCAAAATGCTTGCCTGGTACGCACTTCGCAGAATCACGGCCTAGTTTTCAGCACGCATTGGAAAAAACTGCAGGGAGAGCTCTAATGTATTCTGACAGAGCGTAGTACATTTTACACTACGCTGACGTCGTGACGTCATGCGAGATTCGCGGCGATGATTTGCGTTTTTCACATTCAATACAGTGGGGCTTTAAGAACTTTAGAGGCATTTTCCTGGCCTCTGAGAGGAAGTACGCGAATTTTTACCTGATTAATTTTTTCTTGCCCAAATCATTGATGTACCACAAAATAGAGGGCCTACGCCCCTCCCCCCCGATCCGGCCCTGATTTATTCGACCGCCGCCGGCACATCATAACAGAAGGACCCATCGCTGGCGGTCATCAAAATTATAATTGTTCAGCCCAAAAGGGCCGCCAGTGCGCCGGGATCAGTGTTCCGCCTCAACAATCATGACAGTCTGACGCAGCAACCGACGTCATTTGCTGTTGGTCGCACTTCGACACGCCTACGACACATCCTAGAGGTGACATCCCTTTTGGCGGGAAAATGCGCTCGGACAGGTTTAATTTGGGCGCGTAAAACAGTTCTCAACCAGAGGGATTGGCGCATGCGCTCTTCGGATAGAATGGGGAAATCCCTCATTTGCCTAATTTATTCTCATTTGCATGTGATTTTCATAATTAATGATTTGAATTCGACACGTCTGTAGAGCGACGTATGAATCAGCGACGCTCCAACGACGGATAATTCGTCAGAGCGTGTCGAATTTTGCGATGGGTCGACCCGAATTGGATAGTACGTCTGACGTCGAATTTAATTCAATTCAGACGTCGCTCTCCAGACGGATCTAAATGAGGAATTGTATTCGACGCGTCGTTAGAGCGACGTCTGAACCGGGCCTAACACGGCGTGTTCACGCAATGGGAGACAAAAATGCATATTCCTGAAAAATCCTCTATGAGGCATTCTACTCGCTGGTTCGACAAAGTAATTCGCTGGCTACGCCATTTTTCGCCTGGCGGCGAGCCCAGGAACCACTGCGTCGAGGGATTCTAATTCCCTAGGGAGGGGTTTACCCCTTCCACCGGTTGGGGCCGGGGCCTCCGAGGCAAGGTATTTATGGGCGTCGGTGTTATTGCATTTGGGGCCCCTGGCTCCAACCGAAGAGCGCCGAGGTTTTTAGAATGTTTGAGTACTGGAGAATAATTAAAAGGCATTGGTTTTCTTGTGATCAATGGTTACTCCCAGAGTTTTTGTCCCCTTTTTTTTGAGTTTTGGGGAGAGTTTTGGGGAAGTATTGGGAGGAAGAGTATTGGGAGATTGAGTATTGGGAGAGTGAGTATTGGGGGTTGTATATTGGTCGCGTATCGTGGATGGAGAGGCTTCTGGCGAATGCCTCTCATCCCCAATACTTTATCGTCAAGGAGAAGTGAGAGATTTCGCTGATCGCTCGGGAACCGCTAAGGTCACGAGTGATCTTGCGTAATCGCGAACTTCGATCGTGGTCATTTCGAATGAGGATATCGGACAAGCGGTGGCGAAGGGAGAGGCGTGTCAGATGTATTCCGGATGGGGCCGACGGGGATGCGGGTTAGAGAACTCCTCTCGGATGCTTTTCCCCGCCCGCCCTCCCTCCCTATGACACTCCATTGGGCGCATTGGTTCTTTGTCTCGTTTCTCCTTGGCGAATGCCTCTCATCCCCAATACTTTATCGTCAAAGAGAAGTGAGAGATTTCGCTGACCACTCGGGAACCGCTAATGCCCGATACAAAACGGCCTTTCTTTTGAAAGAAAATGAGTTGGTTGTACAATTTGTTTTGTGTACCCTTTAGACTCAGAGAAGTGATCATGAAAATGACAATGCCTAAGAGATGACTATAAAGAATTTTGACGTCGGTTGAACTCAAATCAATGCACTTAATTCAGTTTTAGACTGGCACCTCCTCATTGGAAATGTGATTAAAATTCAATCCAATCACACCACACATGTTGTTATGGACTATCCTGAATATTCATAAGTGGGAGGTGATATGATTTTGCCTGGAGTGACCAGACAATGGAGAAAGTAGAGTATGTACATCTTCATTCAACAGGAACGAAAATAGAACTGTCATCAGCATAAAGGTACAGTGCCTCATTAAGTGATGTGAGTGACCAGACAATGGAGAAAGTAGAGTATGTACATCTTCATTCAACAGGAACGAAAATAGAACTGTCATCAGCATAAAGGTACAGTGCCTCATTAAGTGATGTCACAGGAGGGAATTTGCAAAATAAATATGTCATTTCCCTGATAAGAGCGGCCTAAGTTAACCAAATTAAGCAATGTATAATCTGGTTCAACCTAGAGGTGGACCATTGGAATGCCAAGTGAGGAAATGGAACATTCAATTTTGACCACAATATTTTATTTACGTGTGACCCTTATGTAATGAAACCCACATTTTTATTATTAGGCACAGTCATCTGATTCATTACGCCATAACATGTAACTGTAATTATGTCACTCTTGCCACATTTTAACCACAAACTGCATTCAAATGGTCCACCTCTAGGTTGAACCAGACTATACGTGATGGGAAATTCAACAAAATGCAATTATCATGCAGAAGTTATACATCCAATGTATACTGTGAGGGTCAAATTTAAATGAATTTTTCCCTGGTATGATGTCACGAATAAATTAGCATATTTACATTGTTGAAGTCAGTCACATTACGGTTTTTAGCCCAATGATTTTGATTGAAAAAATCATTGATATCTCGCTTACTACTAAACATGATTTCATGAAACAAGCAGCATGAACACTGTACAAAGCTGAAAAAAGAGATACCGACCTTAATCATAAATTTTCTTTATCGAAAACGTTCATTCTCTGGACATATTTTTTCCTTTCATCACCATAATGTTCCGACAAGTGACCACGGCCTAGTTTTCCAGGGACCATCCTGTACACCCTGGTCTTTTCTGGTCTCTCCAACTGAAGAGACCAGAAAAGACCAGTCTCCACCCTTATTTTTTGGGTGCACCTACATGTACATGTACCTTAATCATAAATTTTCTTTATCCAAAACCTTCATTCTCTGGACATATTTTTTCCTTTCATCATAATAATGTTTCGACAAGTGACCACGGCCTAGTTTTCCAGGGACCATCCTGTACACCCTTGTCTGCCGATATATTTCTTTTTGCCACCAACGCGTAATGAGGATCCTTCGAGTGTTTAGAATTGGCACTTCATAGTAATCGCACGCTGCTGCCAAAGCCCACTCCCCCGTCGGTTCCATGCTTTCGTTTAAATATATCGTATAGAGGAAGTATCTATGGCTGTACTTGCCGAACCCCGAAGCAATCAATAACAGCCGATTTCCATTGGGGTCAAACAGCATTCTACCAACAAAAACAGCCAACTTCGACAACACTACTTCATTCCAGTTTGTGTAGTTGCTCCAAACATCGGCATAGTACAGGTGTAGCTGACCTGTATCATTGAAAAGCATATCTTTTTGCTGAAATACATAGTTTGGAAATTAACAAAACTACATTCCTTCGTTTCGGATATACGGTTGCAAAGGTCATCAGTTTGATGCTGTGGATGTAAAGAATTTTAGGTGAATAACCCCAGCAGTTGCGAAACGTGCCGTGCTAACGGACGACGACGGACACCGCAGCACTGAAACAGCCCACCAGGTGAGCGAGGAATTGTGACCTTGTATTTCGGTGAAACACAACTTTCTTCTCGTCCCTAAAAGAGATAAGCCTACTGTCCATTCTCGTTGTCATTCTCTCGCTAAATCTTAACCGCCCTCTGATGTACACTCATGGCTAAAAATACAGGGTGACCCCCAAAAAATGAGACCCATGAACATGTTAATAAAAACGTTAATTTTCAGGCTACAGCAACCAAACTTCACACATGTTATCTCAACTTAATGCACGGCCTGCACACCCAGTAGTCTTGAACGTTAGTTGGGGTGTTGATATTTTTGGTGACTGGGAGGGGAATGTCGATGGTCGTCAGCTGCCCCTGCATTCAGAGAGACTTTAGTGAAAAGTCTCTCTGAATGCAGGACAGCTGACAGGGATCTGTGGTTATAAGTATTTATAAGCAAATGCAGATATGTAGGGAAAGTGAAGGGCTGGGGAGATATTCGTCCTGCGACTAAAAGTGTTCAGCAAAAAAAAATAAACAGAGAAACAGACACGCGAAAAAAAAATCGCCTATCGCAAGGCTCGAACCCGGCGCCCCAGATTCATAGCCGGACGCTCTACCGATGCGCCAGCCGGCCTCGTCATGATAGCGGCTGCTGAATAAATGTTTATAAATATATCCCAGCTACTCAACATATTTTTATGATGATAGAAAATGACGTCACAAATCAGAATAATCCTACAAAAATCGCATTTCACAACAACCACAGAGCAAGTCCCCAGCAAATCTGTCAGTATATCGCTACATAATGTATCCAATTACGTTCACAGCCACTAAAAACGGTGAACCAACCGTCCGGTATATTCCATCTGAACATTAGGTGCATATTTCCTATGAGTCCAATTCTATTGACTGACCCGTGACAAGTCTTTGGCTAGCTTCGCTGTTGACCGCTACGCGGCCCGTTGGGCCCTTGCGTCAAGTTTCATTAGTCAGGGCTGATCACTTTCCGTTTAATGACGTCTTTCCATAATGTGCTCAAGATGAGCCCCTCGGCGCTGGCGGCACAGTTGAACACGACGCGCGAAGTTCTCAATGACTCGAACGCACTCCTCCTTTGGAATCTCACGAATCTTTGAAGCTCATTTCCTTCTGTCTGGACATGTGAACTCAAAGAATAACGTCTTCTGGGGCACTACCCCACCCCAGGACTGCCTAGAGGCCTCTTCATTCCGTTAAGTGCACTGCGTGGGTTGCGATATCAACACATGGAATCATCGGGCCATTCTGGTTTGAAGATGAGAACGAGCGTGCAGTCACTGTGAATACAGAGCGTTACCTAGGGTCCTCCGCAAGTTTTGGGCTGTACTCGGCCGAGGAAGGGGATTTATAAGGGAGGATCAATGGTTTCAGCAGGATGGGGCAACTCCCCACACCTCAAATGACTCGCTGAATTGGCTGCGCGAACACTTTCAGGATCGCCTTATCAGTCGGAGGTGTGGCCCTGAATGGGGCTACCTCAAAGACAATGTCTATAGGAATAATCCCCAAAACATTCACGAGTTGAAGGAGGCCATAACTGCGAAGATTCGTGAGATTCCAAAGGAGGAGTGCGTTCGAGTCATTGAGAACTTCGCCCGACCAAACTATAGAAATTGTGAAAGAGGGATACCTGGCGGTCAAGATTTTCGAGGGTGCTTCTTTAGTCGAGTGGTAGGTTTTTTGTAAATGACCGTTATGTTGCCATGGCAACCGTTTTTTGAAAATTTTGTCATAATTATATTTTACCATATCTCGTACAGGTGAGATCTTGGTGTCCATATATATGTTTCTTGACGTGCTCTACACAATTATGCTAATTAGATGTCCACCAGAGGTCAAGATCAAGGTCAAAGGTCAAGGTCAATACAGAAATCAACGAAAAAATGCACTTACGCCACATAAAATTTATTCTACATCGTACAAATTAGCGTCAGGTGTGCAATTTTTAGTGTATTTGTCATTTAGAGGTATGTGCGAAAAATAAAATTATAGGTAGATACCCGTTACCATGGTAACCAGGTTGCTAGCGTTTATTTCTTGATGGTCCCCGTTTCTGCTTACGTCACACCTGACGCACAGAACACAGAGCCGAAACGTGTTTCGTATAGAATAACAACTACTTATTGCAGTTTTCATGTACTTGGATGATGTGGAATCGGAATCTGGTCGAGTGCCACCTTGGCACCCTCCAGCGTTTCGAGAAATTACTGTTTCCATGGCAACGGACGACGAATTCAGTGAATTTTGTTCAATGCCGATTATTTCAAAATTAGAAATGGTATTTATTTGGTTATAATCAAATGATTATTCATATGTTTGTATAGCTCAGCTACCTTTTTGGCACATTGCCAATTTCATCAGAGGTCAAGGTTACTTGCAAAGGTCAAGGTCAGATACAAATGTCGATATTTTGTCGCGTACATCTCAACAACAACTGAAACTTAACAAACACTTGCCCACACCGCAGACAGTGTATAACTAGTGTTTTCATTAAAAAATTGCGTTGGTATTATACTTTCATCTGATAAGTATTACGCCCAATATTATTGTGAGCTCTCGAAAGGAGGTCATTAGGACGCAACTGGGCCCTTGCGCATTTGGAGCTATTTTTTTGTTCAGTGCGTCAGTTCAGCATGCGACATATGGTCGAATCAATCTACCAAAAAATGCCCATCTACCCTAAAAGAAAAATGTTCAAAGCGTGTTTTGTTTCAGAATTCGTAGCATTCGACCAACTTAAAGACATACATGTACTAGAAGTCTACTAAAAGTCACACTTCCGGAGAGTTGCTATTTTCAAGATGGCCGCCATTACCATAAAATGGCTGTAACACGAGAACCATTTGTCATAGAGTGATGATTTTGGTGTCCACACCTACGTATTACGGTATCAGGACAATTCCCCCGGACAACTGCTCCCGACAATTGCCCCCTTAGGACAACTGCCCCCTGGACAATTGCCCCGTAGGAAAACTGCCCCCAAGACAATTCCCCCCATAGGACAATTCCCCCAGGGCAACTGCCCCCAGACAATCCCTCCCTCCAGNGACAATACCCACCTGCCACGAAAGCTGGTAAAACGGAGGCTACTGAGGGGAAGACTATGAGAAGTAAAAAGACCAAAATATCATACTTTATAGGCCGTATTTTCGGATACGGCCCTGTGACCCCTGTCACGAAAGCTGGTAAAACAGGTGAAAGGAAATGAGAAAATGTCGAAATGACGTAGACCTAATACAAAACTTGTGTGGCTGTCCCTACCAGACAAGCTAGTAAAAGGCTAAGGGGGCCAGGGGAGCTATGGACTTAACAGACTTCAGCGTCTCTGGTGTTGAGGCCTGAGGGGCTCCACATCCATCGCAATTATGTTTTGAGGAGGGTCTCCAGTATGGTGAACATCAGGTCCTTGACAGAATGTCCTTGCTGTTTGAAATGGGCATGGAGTAACGAGCAATCACGGTCATCCTCTATACCTGCCTGATGTTGGATTCGTGGTTGTTCATCTTTCTAAGGAAACACATGGTCTGTCCGACGTACTGATTGATTGTGGGGCATCTGGTACAGGTGATGCAGTAGACAACATTTTTGCTGTCACAATCCGTGGGGCTCCTCCTATGAATCAACAAATTATTGGGAGTTGATCTCCCAATAATTTGTGAATGGTGTGAACGATGAAACTTAGGCCTACATACTATCCCTTATTGTCTATACATCTATGAATCAACAAATTATTGGGAAATCTCCCAAAATTTGTGAATGGCGAAACTCGCATACTATCGCATTAGCACATCATGAATTTTTTTT
>NMRB01000062.1:13318-32941 GCA_002633025.1 Notospermus geniculatus
AAGCAAGAAGTCAATCTCCAGAATTCACGAATTTTCGACCCCAACCGGGGTCTTTTTCAAGTGGAACTTTACAATCTGAAACTCTAGAAAAGACTGAGCTGAAACCCAAATGTAGAACTAACACCTGTGTAGACAGGATGAGTGAGCAATTAAGGAAAGAATAGTGTACAAGCACCACAAATGGTTGCTGGACCTAATTAAGAGAGTGGATGTAATTAAGGAAAGAAAAGTGTCCAAGCCCCACACGGATGGTTGCTAGACCTAACAAAGGGAGTGGATGTAATTAAGGAGAAACTGATTTAGCTGAAAGAAAAGGGTTTAATAAATATGACATGTGTAATACATAACAAGCACAAAGCGAAAAGATGCACGAAGGTCAACAAAAAGTAAAAGAATATAAAAGGAAGTCAACTTCCAGATTTGTAGGAAAAAACCAGAATGGATAATGCAAATCACTGAGCAATGAGAAGAATAGGGCAAGGAGGAATAGAGCAAAAGGGGGGGGAGGGGGAAAACAAGGCCTAGACCAGAAGGGAGCCACGTGCCCACCACAACTGGAAAACCAAAACGAAATAGGCCTACCAGGGGGAGAGAGCGAGAAGAACACGAATGCCAAACTAGGGACTCAGAACCTCAGCATCTTGTGTTAAGACCTGAGGGGGTGATGGTTTTAAGGGTGACCTTTTGACCTTCGTGCATCTTTTCGCTTTGTGCTTGTTATGTATTACACATGTCATATTTGTTAAACCCTTTTCTTTCAGCTAAATCAGTTTCTCCTTAACTACATCCACTCCCTTTATTAGGTCTAGCAACCATCCGTGTGGGGCTTGGACACTTTTCTTTCCTTAATTACATCCACTCTCTTAATTAGGTCAGTGGTGCTTGTACACTATTCTTTCCTTAATTGCTCACTCATCCTGTCTACACAGGTGTTAGTTCTACATTTGGGTTTCAGCTCAGTCTTTTCGAGAGTTTCAGATTGTAAAGTTCCACTTGAAAAAGACCCCGGTTGGGGTCGAAAATTCGTGAATTCTGGAGATTGACTTCTTGCTTTTTATCATTTTGTGTGTCAATTTTGTGCTTTTCTGTGTCTTGGATAAAAAATTTTAAAAAGCATAACCGAGACCACCACCCGGGTTTCGAACCCACGACCTTGGGGTTCATCTTGTTGTCCCACCACTTTATGCACTGCGCTAATCACCTGACTGCAATTGGATGAGGGAATTTATTACCTGCTTCAGGGCAATACGGGTAACTGGACGTTTAAGCCAAACTTGGCGAGCCAGGCTCGATAAATGGCCAACTTTTATCTGAAAATCTCCTTTCCGCAAGGCCCCTCCACTACAAGTGTACGCCCGCCTTTTTCCGCCCTGCGTCAGCAGCTGCTCTGGGAGTGCTGCTTTGCGGCCATTGGTCAGAGCGGAATACATATAAATTAGCTAAACGTGCATCCAAGACTATACTCGTACTGCATACACAGCAGTTAGCTTTGCAAATAAACAGTTCGAATTTGAATATCAAATCTCGCCATCATATCAGCAAATATCATGCGACCGAGAAGGTACAAACTGAAAATTTCAGTTGCAATGACATCCTTGGACGAGCTATGATGTTGTGATATCAGTTTCAAGTCGGTTAAGCTTAGGTCACATATCCACTCCGGGGCCCCGTACGACGAGTAAAAACAGATATTTGGGCCAGTTTCTACGGTGCCCAATTTGATCCAGTCTAATTTCCACTTATCCACTGAGGCGATTTCGGCATAATTCATCTTAAATCTGAGTTTCAGTCTCTAAAATCCACAGCAAGCGGCTGGGTGGGGAAAATCGTACGGGGGCCGGTGCATTTGTGACCTAGGCAGATCTCCCGATATGTCAGAATATCAAATTTGATATATCAATATCATTATGATGCTGACAATAAGCAAGAAGTCAATCTCCAGAATTCACGAATTTTCGACCCCAACCGGGGTCTTTTTCAAGTGGAACTTTACAATCTGAAACTCTAGAAAAGACCAAACTCTAGAAAAGACCAAACTCTTTTCTAGAGTTTCAGATTGTAAAGTTCCACTTGAAAAAGACCCCGGTTGGGGTCGAAAATTCGTGAATTCTGGAGATTGACTTCTTGCTTATTATCATTTTGTGTGTCAATTTTGTGCTATTCTGTATCTTGGATTATGATGCTGACCCTGGAGAATAAATTTGTTGATGCCAGTATCTTGCCAAGGGCCATAAACATAGGGAAGAAACGTGTTACTAGTGCTCTACCTGGCCTCTGAGACAAGTTATTCAAGAAACAAAAGTGTGACAGACAAGATCTCAAATTTCACCATGAACCAGGTATCGGAGACCTGAAATTTTCATTCCATCTTGTAGCTCAGGTCATGGAACCTTGGGGTAGGTCACATTTCCAGGTCTGTAGCTGTTGCAGGAACAAAGTTACAGGTGTGACAGACAGACAGACAGGCAGACAGACAGACACCATGACCAAACACAATATGGTTTCCGATCTGAGATCGGAAACCATAATAAGTTAAAAGTAGATGTCCATTTGTTGCTTCCTCATTCTTCCGGGGCCAAAACATTCGTTAGTTAAGCTCAAAATTGCGTATATTGGAAGCTGGAGCGCAACAAAAGCTTATAGGGCCTAATGCCGTCGACCTGCAGACGTCATTGGACGCCATCTTTGGTCAGTCTGGATGTTACTCCATTGACAGGCTCTCTTACGGCCCTAAAATTCCTAGAATTCCTACTTTTTTTTCAATCTCCCTAAAATCCCTAATTTTACATCCATTTTGGGCTATTCTCCCTAAATATCCCTAATTTTTGTCTTATTCCATGTTCTTCCGCACGCGCTGATGACGTCGAAGCAGCGTCGAGGTGCACGGCATTCACGACTATATCTGAAGATGCTCTGGATTCCATCAGTCTTCGCTGTCCCTGGATTCAACTTCAGATGTAGACCTTACAATGCCGTGCATCTCCACGTGATTTCATTATAACTACATATCTGATGTAGGTAATTCTAAAAGAGGTAAGCCAGGCGCGGATCCAGAGGGGGGATAGGGGGTTGTGACCCCCTGCTCGCCACCACCAATTGTTTTTTTTTCAATACTTTGTGACAATAAGCAAAAACACAAGAATTATAAAGCTTCTATTTTGATTCTGAGATGCCAGGAAATCGCGTGTACGGCCTTCTATGAGTCTTAAAATTTTCTGGTGGAGGTCCCCCAGACCCCCCCTCGGCATGGGAATCTTTGGCGCCCGCCTGCTACAACCGCCCTCAGTGGCGCTGACTGATCCCCCTCAGCTAAAAATCCTGGATCCACACCTGGGTAAGCTTTGGTTGTAAGCATGGCTTCATCCAAAGGGGACCATTTTGATCATGATTTGGCCTATAGGCCTAATGGAAGTGTGAATATACTTTTTGAAGAGCACTTGGCGTACATCATCTGTGTATAAATCTTCGTAATTCTGTCCTAAGATGTCCTATTTTCAAGCCATTTTATCCCTAAAAGTCCCTAAAATTTAAGTTAAAAAATCCCTAATTTTTCCCTAAAAAGTTCCTCAGGGCTGTAAGAGAGCCTGCATTGACAGACCCAGGGTGAATACAGTAGCCCCACCAAATATGCCGGTACTTTATCTGGAGGTACTTTGAAAGTGCCTTAAGGGGGCGGTAGTGGAAACATACAGCGCCGTTTTAGTGCGGCGGTCGAAGGTTGAACCGTCTTATTTATGAATAACCATGTATTGTTAATAAAATTAGGCGTCAAGGACAAGCTGATCATGGTTCGTTGCCAAAACCTACACTCTTTCAAAAATATTGTCCAGCACAATGCTTTTGTACACCCGGTGCGTCCGTGCGCATAGGCCTATTTTAATGACAATAAGGAGGTTACTTTAATAGCCCGCGTATTTCGAAAAGCGTAGGCGTGTTTAGGCCAAAATATGAAAATTTTGGGAAGACTTTTCTCGTCCATCAGGCATCGCACTTCAGTGGTTTCTTTTCATTTGGCAGCAGTATATTTGTGCGCAGGGCGCGACGTTGAGATTTTTTCACTATTCAACAGGATTCGGGAGATATTCAAAAAGTTCATTTTTGACCAATTTTTGGCACAAATTACATAATTATCATTACTAAGAATTAGAATTTGCAAATTATCTCAACGTCGGCACCTGCACATATGTATTCCCCAACATTTGGTGATAAAACGCCAGGTCCCAGTCGCGTTGTTGCCGAGAAATCTATGACGAAAAAGTCAAATGGGGGGTCTCATTGTTTGCTTAATTAGCTGATTAATGAAAGATGAAAGCACATCGTTTACAATTCAGATGTGTAGAACAAGAGTAGCAATTTCATAGAAATACATGAAATCGATGCTACCTTTTTGCTTGAAGAAAATATGAACTGTTTTCAGTCGCCATTTGCAGTGCGCTTCCTTATGGCTACCGCCCCCTTAAGGTCGTTTCTATTTCTCTTTCTTAACCACCACCGTGACGTGGTGTCTTTTTTCAAAGCTGGAATCTCCTGTTTTTGTTCATGTAATTCAGCTTTAATGAACTAGTTCAGGCGGCTGTAAGCAATGAGGCACAATCCAGTAGGCCTAAATCCAGTCATCCAGTTTTTCGAATACCCGTGTGACATTCGATGGACAGAAAACGGCCGCAAAACATTGCGGGGCTGGTTTTTCATTCCCATATTCCAGCGCTCACGATTTGAACCTCCCTATTGTTGAAATGTACGTCGTGACGTCATTGCGCCTTTGCCTTGACCTCTGATGAAATTGGCAATGTGCCAAAAAGGTAGCTGAGCTATACAAACATATGAATAATCATTTGAACCAAATAAATACCATTTCTAATTTTGAAATAATCGGCATTGAACAAAATTCACAGAATTCGTCGTCCGTTGCCATGGAAACAGTAATTTCTCGAAACGCTGAAGGGTGCCAAGGTGGCACTCGACCAAATTCCGATTCCACATCATCCAAGTAGGCCTACATGAAAACTGCAATAAGTAGTTGTTATTCTATACGAAACACGTTTCGGCTCTGTGTTCTGTGCGTCAGGTGTGACGTAAGCAGAAACGGGAACCATCAAGAAATGAACGCTAGCAACTTGGTTACCATGGTAACGGGTATCTACCTATAATTTTATTTTTCGCACATACCTCTTAATGACAAATACACTAAAAATTGCACACCTGACGCTAATTTGTACGATGTAGAATAAATTTTATGTGGCGTAAGTGCATTTTTTCGTTGATTTCTGTATTGACCTTGACCTTTGACCTTGATCTTGACCTCTGGTCGACATCTAATTAGCATAATTGTGTAGAGCACGTCAAGAAACATATATATGGACACCAAGATCTTACCTATACGCCTACGCAATCAAGAGATATGGCAAAATATAATTATGACAAATTTTTCAAAAAACGGTTGCCATGGCAACATAACGGTCATTTACAAAAAACCTACCATTCGACTAAAGAAGCACCCTCGAAAATCTTGACCGCCAGGTACCCCTCTTTCATAATTTCTATAGTTTGGTCGGGCCTCTCTCATGCACACGAAACCCATCTCAGCGCCTGGACTAAATTCTACATGGCCACCATCTGCACAGACAATCCAGGTTTGGAAAATTTTCTGATCCTACATAGTGCCCAGAATGACTTTGAACCTAGGATTAAAGAGGCGTTATGCATTAAAAAGCATAAACGATTGTTAAATCGTCAGTTAGCACATCAGGGCAGCTCATTCCTTCTTGGAGTATTTTGATTTAAGTGTGTCAGATTTCTCTTTTTGTGTGGTTACCATGACATTCTATTATTGTGGTTGAATTTGTAATGCTGTGCGGTCATGGGCGTCAGTTACTTTACATTGTTAGACTGGATTCATTCACTAGCTGGAAAAGGGTATGCTTGGAAGCAACCGAAAACGTTTGCTTGAACTGTATTTTGGTGTGTCGATAAATTATGAGGACTTTTGATATTTTTCATTTGCTCGTTCATTTGGTTCTTCAAACCGATATAGGCCTACCCTCGAAAATCTACCCAAAAAACCTCTGTAAAAAGATTCACCGAGCTTCTGTTCAAAAGTTCTCACACAAATAAAAGAATATGACTGCACGCCAAAGGGGCTGGAGGAAGAAAGCTCCCATGTCCTAAGTGTGCATATTTCAGAAAGTATTGGTCCGATTTAAATGAAATTCCTGCTATTGAGCACACCCATTAGAAGTTGAAGTAAACATCATTGTTTTATCGTAATTGTGTGAAAATAAGTGAAGATTTCAACTGGAAAGTTAATGAGAAACAATGACTGAATACCTATGCCGATCCTGAGCAAAAAACCGAGTTATTTCTCTACTTTTGTTGAGGTTCAAAAAAGCATTGTTTTAGATAATAAGGTTTATTGTTCTCTCTGCATGATGACTGTTAATCCTTTGCTATCAAGCATCACCACTGCGAATTTTATCGGAGCAATACTTTCTGAAATATGCACACTTTGGACATGGGAGCTTTCTTCCTCCAGCCCCTTTCAAACCTGTTGCACCTTCAACATCTGTGATATAGCTGAAAATATTGCCAGTACAAACACAGACATACCAGACAGTGTTGAAAATAAGGGTCGCCTTGTATGACAAGCAGATCAGATTGTCCACTTATTAAAGAAACCTATATTTTATTTTATACCTAGCTTTATGGTTAAAAAACTTAGTTTTTGTGGATAAATAATTTCTTGGGACTAAAACTAAGTTTTTCTCCTTAAAACCTAGTTTTTGTAACTTTTATAGAAACAAGCTTCGTTTTTTCCGTCAAAAAATAAAGGTTTTAATCAAAAACCCTTTTTTAGTTTTTATCAAAAACCTGGCTTTTACCATTCAACCCCCATTTTATCGACAAAAATGTTTTTTTGACTGATAAACTTTGTTTTATGGAATAACTGGAATTTCAGTGCAGAAATTTACAAGTATTTTAAATAAAACCAAGTTTTATGCCATAAAAAGTAGAAATCTACCTATTTAAACCTCGACTCTACTGACCAATATGATTTCTTCGGTACAAGGTTGGCAAAATCACGTCCCCAGTAATGCTGTCTGTGCAACCACCTCCATCATGGCACATCCATCATCAGGTTCCTCGTCCCATTATGATAACGAAATCGTATACATAGGGGCGAGGTAGAAAATATAAGTTTCGTGATAAACCAGGTTTTTGTTCACCTTTTGTCCAGTTATTCAAGAAACTATATTTTCTACAAAAATACTGGTTTTATTGAAGAAAATACTGGTTTTATTGAAGAAAAACTAAGCATTTTCCATAAAACCAGAGTTTTTTTAAACAGAAATATAGGTTTCTTGGGTATTTGCCCAGTAATTGCCGAAAAACTATGATTTTTAAACAAAAAACTAAGTTTCTTACCGATGATTGAAAAACCTATATTTTCGCGTAAAAAACTTGGTTTTATTGAAAAAACTAGGCTTTTTATTTCAGTGTAAAAATGTACCTTTTATGTTAAAAACCAGTGCCCATACTCATATTCATAAAACCTTGCTAGCTTAGTTGGCTGCTAGTTGTGTACATTGGCCTGTACACACTAGGCACTTTAGCAGGCAACTAAGCCTAGCAAGGTTTTATGAATATGGGCCCCGGTTTTTTACGAGAAAAACTTAGTTTTTGTCAAAAAAAAAAAAAATTTTATCCACAGGGGAAACCCAGCGAAAGTCGAATTACTTGGTAATTCTCGAAAAACCAAGTTTCTCTCGAAATACCTTGTTTTTCTCCAACTTTCTTGCTTAAAAACTAGGTAATTCGCGAAAAACCATGTTTTTCGGCAGAATTACCAGGTTTTATCAAGATACGGCCGTAAAACCTTGTTTCTCTCCTGAATTACGTAGTTCTTCATCGAAATACCATGTTTTACGCGAAAAACAAGGTATTTCTGTCGAAATACCAAGTAACTCACCGTAAAACCATGTTTTTCGGCGTAATACATGGTTTTTCGATCGAAATACCAAGTTTTTCGTAGAAATACCTGGTTTCTTTAATAAATGTACAAACGGCTTGCCATAGATGCGAGCCTCTCACGACTTGTGTTTTCCAAATATTACCAAAAATAGATAAGAGAGGTAAAACAACGTACCACACAGACAATGTAGATATCATTATTAGAGGGGTTCATTGTAGACTCGACACGCCAAGGATAATCACCCCGAATTTCTTTTTCGAACACATTTACAGTCCTGATTATTTTGCTTCCAACTTCAACGTCATATTTCAACATAGTAATGATAGTGTGCGCTTGTTCTCCAGATTCAAGCCCGATGCCGGAGGAATTTTTGTGCTTATAATTCCTTCCCTGGCTTGTTAAAACTAAATGACCCCGTCCCCTGCTTACCGGGTGCAGCCAGGCGAACAGAAGCGCTTTATTTTTTGCACAACGAACGGGTATTTTCATGGACTCTGTTGGGGATGTCGTGTTCGTTAGAAAGTCTTGAATATTGTACACTTCAACTTTGCACGGCCGGTGCCTCCCTTGATTTTCATCTGATATAACAAGATAATTCCCGTACACACCCATTGGTTTGTGTCCTTCTCGAAATCCAAACACGTAGTTTACTTTGTAATTGATATAATCAAGTTGTTCGAAGTACCGGTAAATCAATATATCTGTCCCGCGCGATCCAGTGTAGGCTGCCACTATTTCATTCTCTAACGCGCAGTTGTAGTACAGTATGATGTCTCTATGGCCGTGTAAAGGGCTTATCGTGGGCAGGTCACTCGCCCGCACAAACTCTCCGGGTAACAAAGCTGAAAAACATCGGTGGTGAAAAGGACAACAACGATACCCGGATCCAGGCGGCTGTGAATATTTAAAAAAAAAATATTGCCCACTTAGGGCATTATAGCTAGTCATCAAACAATACTGGACGATATTAATGATATGTAGGAGGAAACCGGAGCCCCCGGAGGAAACCTACGATGTCGAGGAGAGATCGCCCTCTATACCACATAAAGCCACTTGCACGACCGGGGATCGAACCCGCGACCTTAGTGGTGGCAGGCGCCGATGTTTCCGCTGCGCCACCCCGACACCCCTGTGAATATTTCTGTCAGCATTAAGAGAAAGTCTCGCCGAATGGGTGAATGTCGTGCTGGGTGACCCTAAATGTCACCCAGGACAAAACTGGGTGACCGTAAACGTCCCACGGAACATCCTGGGTGACGTTTAAGCTGTGTTCACACTGAAACCGACTTGAAAGCGTTTTCCGGAAAACGCATTTGGCCAAAAAAAACCGCGCCACACTACAGTCGCAAAGCATTTTCAAGTCGCTTTATCGCGCCGGACTGAAGTCGAGTCAGACTGTGCTGCCATCTGTGAATGGTATTTACTATCATTCCAAGATGGGTGCGCCAATGAAGAGCTTTTCGTCGATTTGCATTTGTCGGCCCAAAGTACGTGCGAATCTATTGCGCGTGCGTACAACACTTAGAGGGCCACATTCAAAAGTGTTTTAGCCGATCCGTTTTCAAGTCGTTTTGAAACCACTTCTGGAACCGTTTTCGTTAAAACGCTTTCAAACCGTTTAAAGAGGCCTCTAGTGTGGCACCCTAAACCGTTTTAACATTTTAGAACGTTTTCAAACCGTTTTAACCTCTTGAGTACCTATAGCAACCGAAATTGCAAATTGCAAGTCGCAAATTGTGTCAAGAAATAACCTATAGCGACCGAAATTTCCGTCGCATATTTATTGATTTTCTAAGACCAACTTTCTGTAATTCAGCAAGCATTTGCTTGCCAAATAACCACTTCCTTTCTATTAAACCCTGGTACGCTGTGACTTGCTGTTGTCGGTTTGTTTGCATGCCTGACGATTGCCTGCTACTAGTTAGTGTAGATTTTGTTCGACAGATGGCGACACTTGCGGCTACACGTCTGAAGAATGGAATGGTAGGTACTAGAGCGCTAGGCTCACTCAAGCGTACAAAGCATTGGATACACTGTATTGTGTCTGGTTGTTGGTTTATTTGGCAGACGTTATGAAGGAATATACGTATGACTGCGTTGGGTAGGTTCAGGTTGGATGAGTCATTGTCATACTTCAGGAGAATCTGGGGTATGAAAGCAGTGGGGGGTGGGGTGGGGTGGGGTGGGGGGCCTGGGGGTAAGGTGACCTAGATGTGACTAATTTGCAGTTGGATTGATGGCAATTGATAGCCTAGTCAATAAGGATAACAAAAATGTGTACTTTATTGGGTCTAACATGAATTCTATTATTTTTTTCTAACACCCCAAAAATCTCTGGTATAGGGAGCGCACTTGTTTCTGGAAAAGCCCAGTGTGAACGCAGCTTTAGACCCTAAACGTCACCCAGTTCGAAAATCGCGCCATTGCGTCCGAAGTAAGTGGTACACTGTTCGTCTACCTGAAAGCGACTTCTGACATCTCCATCACGGCCGCCCAAAACAGGGTATTCGAAAACCCTGGCTACTGGAGACTGGAGAGTGGACAATGGAGAGTGTCATTGTTCTCCGCCACCTGGTCGAATTGAGGCGAACTGTGAAACGTATGGGCGAAGCCCCACTAGTACCATTATCGCCCGCAAGGACCGCCCCTGATCATCTCATACCACTATTATATAGAAATTCCAGCTGTGGAGCTACAGAACAAACCAGACCATCTATTGACGAGCGGTAAACGGTCAAAGGTCGGGTATCGATCGAAAACAACCATAACTTTTTTACAGCCAGCTACACTGGTTAATTAGTAATTAGCGATTTAATTACGATTCCCTAGTTCTATCAATCTCCAATAGATGGCAGAACAGCGTGGTGTTACTTATGACTCAGCCGCCAGGAGGCCACTGCGAAGGTGCAGGCCCACGGTCATCAGGTCACAATGCAACGACGTGAGAGTTTACGGTCGTCGTAGTTCAATTTTGGTAGACCTAACTGACACATGCATGACATGTAAGAACTACCCGGTATTTATGAAAGACTTCGTGAAGTCAAATAAGCTGTAAAGCTGTAAAGGGCGAAAATGCCAGTCTGAATTGGCACGACGAGAGGTTTTCTTTTGGTGCTGGCAAAAGTCATTCATTCATCCATTCACAGTCAACAGTGCATGTCATGCATCATAAATAACAATAATAACAATACATGAATAGGCGATTGTATGGCATTATGGTGTACATGTGTAGCCCTATCCTACCCTACCAGTCGGTTATGTCGATAGGCGCGAGGCATGTTGCATGCATGCGCATAGGCCTAGGCCTACATATGTAGACATCTAGGCCTAAAAGTGCATTCTGCAGATGGGCTGCTGGCAGGCGATCTGCAGAATGCACGTCACAAACCTCAGGTACAACAATACCAGTCTAATAATTCATGTTTCTCTTTTTCATCTATTTTCAGAATTTGACACTTGTTTTCTGTAGGCCCCTAGATGCGATTTGCTTCCTGCAACACATTATTTAGTGCAAATCTTCACAAACTTTCCCAGCTTCAATGCATCAACCTTATACCTGCTTCATCTTCATTTTCCGGTACCACCCACATCTACACACCGTATATAGGCCTAAATCTATACCTAGCACCTCTCTTTCACTTCACTGGATCAATATCGCATCTAGGACAATTTCAGTAACAGGTATAACTCCAGAAGTGGAGTACAGAAGGCAGTGCTTTGCTAATCATAGGTGTTTTTGGGCCGCCCTGATGTTGATTGTTTGTAAAAAAAATTCTGCGCACCAAAGGTGCATTTTGTACTTGATGGAAAAAAATTGGAGTTGAAATTGGCTGCCTACAGTGTGGCCCAGACTTTTTCATATCAAACTGTATGGAAACGGCATTACCTAGACTAAAATGCAGTTCGTACAATACCGTTCCCAATCATGAGGAAAACCTAGGTCACCTTGTGGAGATTTTAATTGGGCTTCAACGGGAAAACCTTGGCTTTCTGGCACATTTTGCAGACAGGGCTGGGCAGACCAGAAGTTGGACGAGCCACGAAGAAGTGATTAATTAATGTGGAATCCATCAGAAAAAGGCATAGGGCTTCTAGTTGTGCCAGAGGGGGATTGGACGTCAAATTGAGAGGGAACATTGCGTACTGATTGATTCGAACACACTGTTGTTAAGATTCGCTCACCCCCGGTGCTGTATGTGAATCCAGGTGGCGGAGAACAATGACGCTCTCCATTGTCCACTCTCCAGTCTCCAGTCTCCAGGGTTTTCGAATACCCCCCCCCCAAAAAAAAGAATTCGTGTTCCAGATGGTTAATTAGGGCAGTTTTTGACCTCCCTTGCATCATACAGGTTTTTCGTTTGTACAATGGCTTTACCAGAGAGCACTGCATGACGTAGGCCTACTTCTGCAGCAGACCGTTCCACAGCCAGGACCAGAGCAACAATCGGGCTTCACCGTAGGCCTACGCTTGTTCTTGACAAGCTCAATGCAAGGCAAAAATGTCGCCAAAAGTGCGACCCACCGACTTTACACTTTAATATGCGTTCTTGGTCTTCCTCATCTGATGCATATTGCTAATCCATGTTTTATTCGGATTTTATGATGCAACAAGAGGCCCATGGGCCTGGCGCTCAGCTGACATTTGACGCCTCAGTTTGACAGGCTGAAGCCTAGTTTATAGTTCGACGCAAGACCATCGGCGTCCGACGCGCGATCAAAATCTGGACGCCGACCTAATGAAGTAGGCTTATGTCGGCGTACAGATTTTGATCGTGCGTCGGACGCCGATGGTCTTGCGTCGAACTATAAACTAGGCTTAAGGCATAAGAGGTACTGCAGTCTTAAAGCTGACGTGAACGAACAAAAAGCCCCCATGCGACGAGCAAGAGAATTGCAAACGCCCTGCAAACACCTCAAACGAAGGCTCACAACATGATATACCCCACGACGCCAGGAGGGCGCCACTTTATTTGCATTCAGGCAACAGAGCTGTCAACATCTCCGGATACCTCTTACACTACTCAAAGAACAAAAATTGTAGTCATTTAGACGGGATTCGAACCGTCGACCTTCTGATTTGTAATCCACCACTCTATCCACTCGGTCAACGAGCCAGCTGATAGAGACGTGATTTGTGTTTGTCATAGACGTAGGCCTTCGACTTACGTAATAATACTATACGAATAAGAGAAAACATAAGAAGTCTTCCAACAAATTCGGCGGCCGAATGGGGAAGACGGTGGAACAGAGATAACAAGGCGCGGGTTCGATTCCCAGCTGGGTCAAACTTTTTTTCTTTCAAAAAAAGTGTTCAGCAGGAGTTTACCAGAGGATGTCGACACCCCAACAGCTCGAAGACAAATAAGGTGGCGCCCTTCTGGCGTCGTGGGGTATATCATGTTCTGTGCCTTCGTTTGAGGTGTTTGCAGGGCGTTTGCAATTCTCTTGTTCGTCGCATGGGGGCTTTTTGTTCGTTCACGTTAGCTTTACGCGGCCCATACACGATCAATATTATTGCACAATATGAGGATCACAATGGGCAATATTATTGCCGATCTTTCTTCTACCAATCATGCGAAAAGCACACGACCACCCATTTGGGCCTCATATTGTGCAATAATATTGCGCCGTGTATGGCGGAAGGTTTGTGGATGATGACAAATTTTATTCACCAGGAGTGCCTGTTTGGATGGGATAAAGTCTGCTAATTATGATTAGAGACTCGGTCCAATACAATTTTGCCAAAAATGAATCACATTTATTTTGGAAAGCCTTCGGTTTGCATACATGTGTAAGTGAATAATTCATTTGTCTGCTGTGGCGAAGACTTCCTGTTCTATGATTTCGACAGTTGATCCCTAATTGGCATTCCTGTTGTGTCGGCTGAGAGTGAGTTCTTCAAGTTCAAGACACTTCCTTGCTCCTCTCTTTAGCAACAGCAGCATCAGCGATCTGGGGTGAGGGGTTAAATTGTACATGGCAGGCCTAAAATCCTTGGTGAATCGAGATACATGTCAGATGTTTATTACACCATCCTTGTTTGGGAAGGGGTTAATATAGCACGATACCGTACAATGCTTGGTATCAGACCCCTTGGGTAATGGGAAGGGGTTAAATTTTAATGTTGCAAGATAGGCATACAATCCTTGGTGAATCGAGATATATGTCAGGTACCGTAATTTATTAGACCACCATTGGTTGGGAAATTATCAGTAAGGGGTTAATGTAGAACGAGACAATCCTTAGTATTAAACCCCCTTGGGTGGGAAGGGGTTAATACAACATGTAGGCCTTCATTCCTTGGTGAATTGATAAAGAGCTTATTAGACCCCCCTTGGGATTAGGTAGAAAGCGGTTTATCATGTTGAGCTTCATGGTGAATCGAGACCTCTAAGTGCCCCTTTAATATTATTGACACCTTCACAAGAATTAATCCATGGTGAATAGGGAGCTATAAAATCATCATTGCCATTATTCGTGTGACTTTGACCTGCTATTCTATTTCCGCAACTCATATTTAGGAATATGCCGAGGACTGGAGGGAAGCTTCGCACTTTCGCGAGACGTGTCTTCGGCAAAATTCACGGCAGTCCTGGAATTAGGCGGATTCTCATCCTACACAACAATCTAAATAAAATCAGGGGTTTCGATTGCACAGCATGATCACACCCTCTATTTTGGCCACTTATTTGGGCAAATTACTTTGGCGACACATTTTGGCTCATTCCCCATAGTTTTGCTCCTGTGCACAATTTTGGGGGGTTGATGGCCTGTTCTGAAGGTAAGTATGGGATTTAAGGCTTGTTACAGTATGCCATGGGATTGGACTGTAAAATATTCCAAATTAGGCCTATAATAAACATGATAAAGCTGTCATATTTATCCAAACTCTTTTTTATTTCCTCTCAGCCAGTAGGGTTTCGCCCAACTAAGCATGAAAAGCACATGGTTTTATTTGTAAACAATGTCACGTGATCTTTATCGACCAATCACAGCGCAGAGTGAACATGTGCTTCTATAGTCACATGAACCTGCCGTCCAATCAGCACTGATCAGAGCCAGGAATTCTACTCTGTACATTAGGCCTAATATATATGAAAGTGCATAGCCATTGTGCATAAAAATAGGGCTATCTGTCAGATAGGCCTACGCTTCGCTTGTTGAGAAAACACTCCCTCAACGTATGTAGGCCAACTGCTGGATCTCTTCTGTGAGTGGGAATAAGGTTGTACTCATTTTGCATGTGCTCTTGGTGAAATATGAGCGCTTTTGGCTATTATGGGCACATTTGTTTTGAGTCTTAATTTGGGCACTGAGCCAATTCCATCACGACGTGTAGCTAGCCTAGGCCTACGTCGTGATGAAAGTGCAATCGAAAGCCCTGTAAAATAAAAAGTTTGCCAACGCCAACAAAGAAATTGCCACGTCTTCGTTGCATGCGTTGATTTTTATACGCCCGTCGCAGACGGGCCGTATTATGTTATGGCCCTGTCGTGCGTCGTGCGGCGTGTGTCGTGCGTCCGAGCAATAACTCATGAATCGCTTGAGATATCAGTCTCATTTTTTTATGGTAGTACGAACAGGGGACTGGTAAGGTTGAGTTCGATTTCCGGCTATTTTCGACTCACGACTTGGCCACCAGCTGGCGGAAACCGAAAACACAAAAAGTGCAATAACTCCTGAACTAATGACTAGCTGATCTTCTCCAAATTTTTATCATAGGTGTATCTAATAAGGATACATAACATATATAACGGGGTTTTGATTTGACCTACTTTTCAAGGTCACAGAGGTCAAAGTGCGACAAAAGTAACAAACCTGCCACAGTTTGTCATTATTTCACCAAGCAACTTCATATCGTGCGTAAACATGCATTAGAGGGGTACCTTTAAAAATACTAAGTTTCGGCCCGATTGGACATCCAATATGGCCGCCAGGTGGCGTAACCTGAAAATTAACTAAGTTCTATTACTCGGGAACGACTTGACGTAGAGTGCTCAAATTTGATATTTACCTCCCTCTAGATGACCTTTACATGCATTTCGGCCTGATTTGACTTCCAACATGGCCACCAGGTGGCATAACCCAAAAATCATCAAAGTGTTGTTATTCAGGAACGACTTAACCCAAAGTGCTCCAATGTGCTATGTGGCCCCCTGCAGATGTCCTTTATGTGCATGTGCAGTTCCGGCCCGAAAGGACATCCAATATGGCCCCCAGGTGGCCCCCGAATCATCAAAGTCCTACTCAGGAATGACTTGACCCAGATTGCTCATGACTGATATGTACCTCCCTCTGTCATTAGACTATTATGTCCCACCCGGTCAGCACTACAGTCGTCCCCAGTGGCCTCGAGCTTAATACTAGTTATACGCTCGCAACCACTGGCACAGATGGGGCCAAATCATGTTTCTGAACACTAGATAGCGCAAAATGTCATCAACTAATCAGCGACCAGTTTTTCACGAAACTAGGGGAAACATGAAACATTTTCTTATTGGCCGCTTTGGTCACGTGACAAGTATCATGGCATAGATGTATATATTCCGGAATTTTCGTGTTATTTTGCACCACTTTTTGGAATACACTAGCTGTCAGATGATCTTGTATTAAACCTACTAGCATGGTACCCGTGGCGAGCACATTCACAGGATGCATGTGGCCAGAGGATGGCATTTTGCTGGACGTCTCTGAGTGGGAGGAAAATGTTTAGTGGGGGCCAACTCCTCGGACAATAATCTAGGCCTATGGGAAGCAGATGGGCAGCAGTTTTATGTGTTGAAGTTCCTATTTTCTGATCACCCTGCCTGGTTGAAGACAATGCATTATACCTGGTTCCGTCGGCCACCGTGTAGATGGTGTTGCGTACGCAGCGCCATCTACACGGTGGCCAGCGAAACCAGGCTAGTGGGCATTGCAAATCATTGGAAGTTTCTTCCTGCATTTTATTCGCTTGAGGGTAAAAAAATGTAATGCCACCCGCTTAAGGGCCACCCCCATGTCATTTTCAACACTTCCTGTGAAAATGGTGCCATTTCGATCAGAAACCACGGAGGAGTTCGTGTTCGAAGTTAAAGCGCCACCGTCAATTATAATATAGATTCACTGCGAAATGAAAAGTTTACATACTCAACGTCACATATGACCCGATGTGGGACAATACAGCGGTGTAAGTTCTTCGCCTTCAGCATTCTTTGGATTGCCGTGATTGCGTCCATAGAAACAACACCGCCTAAGATTGTTTGAAAGGTGATCGGTCATTGGCTGGTTGATCCCGCGCTTTCGTCAACAACTGGTAGTGACATCTAGTGTTCAGAAACGGACTTTGGCACCAAATGTTTCAGTGGTTGAGGGTGACAGCTTCGAGCGGAGGCCGAGACCACTGAATTATTGAGTGTACGTCAGCACATGGTCCATGGACAATTTCATTCAAGGTGACAGTGGTGATCTTTCTCTGTACAAATAAACCACGCAATAACGAAGCAACACAATATTTGCCACACTCCAAATTAGTATCGGAATACAAAGCGACGGGCGTATATTGCTACCGCCCTGCGGTATACTTGTTCATCATATGGGGAAGAATGTGAGTTGTGGGTATTTTGTCGTAATTTGCCTGACATTTCATGAGCAATTCGAGTGGAGGTTTATGCCAATTGGTCATTCTTCGTTCTCTCGCTACGATAGAGGACCACAGGCCTCTGACGTCATCAGAATCAACCCAGTGACGAGGCTTCCGCCTTATTACTTATTCACTGTGAGTGAGAGCCGAGGGCAGAGCAGCAAGCGATCGACTGTCGAACTCCCAATGCCAGGGTCATTTAATTGGTAATCATTGCGTCATTAAGTTCGTAGAATGAAAAAAAGATCTTACCTAGCGTCTCATTGCTTAGATGTGCTGAACTCCTTCGAAGTAGACGATTGAACTGCTGAATGCAGACTCCTGTGAATTCCAATGATGATGACGCCAGACACTGGCAAATGATACGCTGGCGCAGAAGGCGCGAAAATTCAAATACCCCTGTTTTTTATTTTGTTGAATAGCGCCCCCTGGTGAACAGATCTGGCATTAACTTCCCTTTGAACTGATGTAGAAAATATCAACCAATCTATCCCATCTTTTTTGTCTACATATTTATCATAGGGGCTGAGATATTGCAATATTTCATTTTACACAAAACGCCCCCGGGGCCGAGTTCGATTGGTGTACTCGAGTGTAGAGTGCGGGTCCCGACAATATTGCACGTGATTATCATGTGATCACTTTTTTCACCATCTGCGCATGTCGAGCGGGAGTTTCAAACGAACGCTCAACTCCGCATGTCATGCTTCAAACATGGCGGACGCCGGCGCGATGTACGAACTGGAAAATTTTAGAATTTATGGAATTAATGAATTCCTATCTGAAATTCTGTGCGAGGACCATGCTCACCTTTTTAAAAATACTACCAAATTAATTGCTGTGAGCGGATTATTTATCCGTCGGTCCTATGTTCCAAAGATAAAAGGATTCGCAGAAGAGGTGGTGCCAAAATTCAGCCTGTGGGACTTCAGGTTCCACTTCAGGTAGGCCTACCCTAGGCCTAGTACCCAGTGGTGGCGCTAAGGATTTTTTTTCCATGAGTCCATTTTTTCTCAGTGGACTCATCTGCTTGTTTCAAAGCCCAAATCCATGAGTCCAAATACAAATGACTGACATGAGTCCACTTTTCCAGAGGAAATGGTCAAAGATAAGCAATATAGGCCTAGGCGTACAGTCACCCTGGGGAATCGCACCATCTCGACGCGGAGGTTCACCATAGCCGCGTCATTCTGCATGAAATTCACCCCGCGTGAATGCAGTACATTGTGAGGGGAATTGCAGAAAAACGCGACACGATTTTCCAATGAAACATCCAGAAGAAAGTTTACATCCACAGTTACCAGATGAAATGCAAAAGGATGGACAAATTATTCGGCATCAATGTAAAATACATGCTGAAAATGCGAGTCCACGGAAGACCTAATCGCTACGTCATCGATGGTTGCACTTAAAGGGATACTGAAGGATCTTTTAAATCACCAACTAACGAAATCATATTGGTGTATGTTGGTAAATAAAAGAGTGATAAAACAAACCCATCAAACATATTTTATTTAGACAACCCCATCATGCCTTAATCCGATGAGTTTATAGGCCTCCCAGAGACAATAATACCCCAAGCGCACTGATTACGCGTGACGTCACGGCGGTATTCCAAGGTAGCCGAAAGTAATTGCAGTATACAAATCTTACACATTAGACCCACACCCGGGGAGCTCACTACGGACGAAAATGCCTCCGAAAAAGTCGGGATCGGCTGTGTAAAGTATATGGATGTGAAAAACAGGAAAGGTTAATTATGGTTCCCGATCACTAAGATCGGGAACGATATTGTTTTTGGTCATGGTGTCTGTGTGTGTGTCTGTGTGTCCGGTCTGTCACACCTTCATGTATCATCTCCTTGAACAGTCCTACCCCTAGGTTTGTCAACCTGGGCAATCCAATGAGCCAATAACTTTCAATCTCAGATGCCTCCATCATGATGTAATCAACATATCGGACTTGATATTTTGTCTGTCACGCTTTTATCTGATGGCATAACTCGGCTCCTTCAACACCTACAGCAATGGAA
>NMRB01000062.1:34484-66958 GCA_002633025.1 Notospermus geniculatus
GTTCAAAATTTTGCCTTTAAGTGGCATGTTTCCTAACCGCAAGTGCTATTGACCTGAAATTTGGTACATATATACCCCTAGGTCAGATGACCTATGACACCAAGTTTCGGTCCGATTTGACTCTTAGCTTGGCCACCAGGTGGCAGAAACCAAAAACACAAAAAGTGCAATAACTCATGAACTAATGACTGGATCCTCTCCAAATTTTTATCATTGATGCTTCTAATGAGGATGCATGACGTAAGTAAGGGTTTTTTGATTTGACTGACTTTTCAAGGTCACAGAGGTCAAAGTTCAAAATTTAGTCATTTGGTGGCGTGTTTCGGGAACTGCTTGGGCCATTGACTTGAAACTTTGTACATATACATCCCTATGTCAGGTGACCTATGACAGCACTTTTCAGTCCGATTCGATTCTTCGGTTGGCCACCAGGTGGCCAAAACCAAAGTTCAGAGTCCAGTAACTCCTGAACTGTAACTGGATTGTCTCCAAATATTTATCAAGAGCATCTAATGAGGATACATGACCCTGGAACATTGTGATTTAACAATTGTCATTTGTATTTCTGGTACGTTCACCCAGGTGAGCACATGGTCCATGGACCATTTCATTTCTTTACAAAAGCTGAAAAACATGCGTCTGTCATAGCCTACGTCCCCCTTTTTTCAGTGGACGTTTTTTATATTTTGACTCATGTCCTCAAGCGTCCAATTTGCGTTCAGGGACGCATGGACGCATCTTATCGCTACTCATGGTACCTACCTAGGCCTAATACCCTTTTCCCAAATTAACTTGAGGTCAAAATGAATACCTTTTTAATACCGGTACCTTCTTACAAAAATGGTCAAATTTTGAAAATTGAACGTTCCAAATTTAAGACTTTTTAAGACTTGTATTGTAGACACCCTGATATAAACTTGATGTTTTCAGGATTGGCAAAGCAGTATTTGACGAGATATTAAATGAGGTCTATGTGGATCTGGTGCCTGAGGACCAGCGTGGTGGCAGAGAGGCCATACCCCCTGAAAAACTGCTTATGATGTTTATTTGGTATATGGTTAATGAGGGGGAATCAATGAGAGAATTTGCGTTGCAGTTTGGTGTGTCAAAATCAACTGTCTGTGACAAATTGAAGTTGGTGTGCCGAGCAATCAATGCGAGACTGATCAAGGTTTGTATTACACTCCTTGCGCAGTGTCTTCTCACTCATACCTGTCGTTCATAACGCTACTGACATAAGGCTACTGACAACTTAATGATGGTCATTTATCTGCCTAAACACATGTAGTACCGGGTATCAGAAAGCAAAGACAAGTGGAACAAATCATAAAAGTGTCTGAAGTCCCTTCTTCAATTCCCACGTGCTCTAGGCCTACTTTAGAACAAGGCCGGAGATGACACATTCTTGGTCTTCCGGTAGGTCTACTGGTATGTTACAATGTAATAATTTTTATATCTTTTAACTGCTTTGATTTTTCAGTTAATCCATTGGCCAAATTATGCAGAGCAAGATGAAATCGCAAGAGAATTCCAGGCCGTGTATGACATTGAAGGGGTCATTGGGCTCCTTGATGGAACTCACATACCACTAACTGGAGCTATAGGTGGCGATCAAGACTATTACAATCGTAGCAAATATCCTTCAATGCAATTGCAAGTAAGCGCAACTGGCTTTTGTTTCAACTATACAATGTTTTATTATTGAAATGGAACTCAGTCTACTTGCATCACAAATTCAGATACATGTACTTAATAAAGAGCCTAATTAAGAAATAGAACGGCTTGCATGGGCAATTCCTGTTACGTTTTAAATAAAAGTAGGAGGGTGTGCTTGTTACCTCAGTGAAAAACATCTGTTCCCATTTCCAAGAAAATGTTCACCCTTCCTGAAGAATCACCTCATTGTGCGATTACCTGGATGGGTCTTTTCGATGTTCTGACAAGTAAAAATATTATTCTTTTCAGATCGTAGTGGACAGCACACTGAAAATTTTGAACGCTGTCACTGGTTGGCCGGGTTCAGTGCATGACGCACGAGTCTTGAGGAACTCAAGTCTCTATGAAGCTGCAGAACAAAGGCATGCTATTCAAGGCGACAAATTCATAATAGGAGACTCTGCATGTACCCTTTGCGGAGGTGGCTGATAACTCCTTTTGCAAACAATGGACATCTAACAAGGCAACAGCAACGATTTAATCGCAGGCTCTCCTCCTGCCGCCAGTCCGTAGAGCGAGCCATTGGCCACTTGAAAGGCAGAATGAGACGTCTGAAGGAATTGCCTTTTCATTCTGCGGTGGAACTTGGTGAAATTATAACTGCTGGTTGCATCCTTCACAACCTGTGCGTTCTCAGAGCAGATGACATTGAGCAATATATTGAAATGGACCAACATCTCCAACCAAACAGATTTCCAGATGTGTTGCCCCTTGCCAATGAAGGAGTTGCACGTCGGATGTTGGTAATGCATCAATTGGCATGAAATGGCTACGACATGACATAATGCCCCTTGCTGCTAACTTTTATGAACACACTAGCCAATTTCTGGGCCAGCAGGTGTCTTGTTTAGAAACTGAATACACTGTACTGATCCATTTGAATGGCATGTGCAGGGCCATATTTATGAAAGTACTGAAGTCTTCCTTTCTTCAACACAAAAAGATCAGTACCGGGTATCAGATTGATTTAAGTATGTTAATGAATAGGGATCCTGGGCCCACATTCATAAAACCACTTAAGTCTAAGTGTGATACTTATCTTTTGTCTGGAACAAAAGATAAGTGTCACACTTAGACTTGAGTACTTTTATGAATATGGGCCCTGGATACCACATGAAAATCTTCGTACTATGTACATTTATATGTGCCTCAGACAAAGCTATAATGAATTGATCTTATGAAATGCGAACTTTATGAAATGATGTAATGAATTACAAATTGTATATAAACAAAATGATGTAATGAAATACGAACTTTATTGTAAAAAGTACAACAAATTCAAACTTTATTGTAAAACATTGCGAAATAAAAGTACAGTAGAACTCACATATAACAGCCTCGCATACTCGTAAACTGGGTACTCGTCAACTTAGCGATTCTTGAAGTCCCTGTCCCATCTAGCAATGCACAGTATAGGCCACAACGGACTTCGCATATAACGGATGGAAATTGCTGATCCCAAATCAGTATGTTGCATGCGAGTTCTACCGTACAACAAACTTATATCACCTTGTACATTAATTTCCATAACAACGTTTGAACAAATGGTACATGTACCGGTACTTGTTAACCTTAATTACCACCAATGGTGACCTCAAGAAAATTTCAGAGAATGCCCCACCCCGATTAAAGACCATTATTTCTGACAGAAATGGGATCAAAAAGTCCTGTTTTCTGTGGTCTTCACTGAAATTTGACCCTTCAACATTACCTCCCTATGACCAGAATTTACATACCACCAAAGTACAAAGTCCCCATTCGGAACACTGAAAAGTGAAAGACCAATCTAACGGAACTTACCATTACGCACATTAAGCCTCGCTTATGTCGCCCTTGCGTACAGTCAGAACCAGTTGGCAACTGATAATCGGCGCGTAGTTGGAACTAATCAGTCACAACTACTATGTGACATAAGCTCTCGGGCGTCAGCGAGTAACTAGTTGCAAACTACAAATATCCAGATCCAGAAAATCGCACGTGTTCAACTTCAGCACGTTTTACTTAAAATCAAAAGAAATCAGTGTCGACATAAGCACTCAAAAGACGGCGATAAACTAGTTCCAGGTAGTTGNATGCACGGGTGCCATAAAGATTGTCGAGCTGATCAAAATACTTGGGCTGAGGTTCTCGTGCTGAACCTGTTTTTCCTTGACGATCTACGTACTCCTTGTACTTTTTCTTTAAATTCTTCCATTTATTTAAACACTGGTTACCAGTAACATTACCCATTTCATTGGCAATGTCGTTCCATAGTATTCATGTCGTAGGGCTGCCATAAACTTTTCTTCATACTCAACTCTAAGGGACACCAGATGGTCTTCTTCATCACGTGTCCATACGTGGACTACCGGTAGTTGTTCAACACGGGTGCTGACCGAAGATGTTGCGTCACCAGTAGCTTTGGCAGCAGGTACAGAAAGTGTGGCATCACTCATGCTAGTAGCTCTGGTAGCAGTATGTGTAGCAGCAGGTACCAAAGATGTGCCATCATCACTAGCCTTGGTCATGTTGGTAGCAGTACGTCTCTGATGGACCGGAAATGTGGCATCACCAGCCTTGGTAGTGGCAGCAGTACGTCTAGGAGTTACCGAGAATGTAGCATGACCAGTAGCCTTGGTAGCATTGTGTCGAATAGGTACCGAAAATGTGGCATCACCAGTTGCACATCCCGGTTGCACATGAAGAAGGAGGAACTTCAGCAAGGATTTGTTTCAGGATATCATTTTTACATCATTTCCTGCAAAAAGAGCATTATTCTATTTAAACAATGCTGCGGTACATTTGTGCTTGTCCTCTTGAAATAAACATACGGAAACAACTGGTTTAAAATTAATATCATGTTAAAATTAACAACAGACAAGCCCCTCGATTTCATAGAATCATAGGAACATGAGGTGATTTTTATGCAGTACGATCCATATTTGCCAATTTTGCTGTTTTTTAAAAAAATCCCCTCATGGGAAGGGAATGCTGACCCCCATTGCTTACTACAGGTTCCGCTAACATCAAATAGGCCTATTTGCCCTCTGCTCTGGTTATAAGTCAATAGGCCCATTGCATGATGCAACTAAGGACTTCCTGTTCCACTCAGTATCTATCATCAACTTACCCACATTATCGTCCTGCAAAACCAAACCAATGTCTTCTGAAACGCGAATTTTGAGGGGTTCTTGGTTTCGACCTCGTGGAACGGTAATTTCAAACCTGGAATACAAAACAAAGTTTTTTTCATTTGTTGGTTCATTTTGCCCACAGAAAGGATATTCGATGCACACTCATAATTTGAGAACAACTTATTGAATTTAGTATGATATCTGTTGGTAACTGTAATGTTTTTCACTGCCCCCCGTTTGCCAGTGCCCCCCAACAAACGATTGATGGAATACGCCGCGATGTGACAATGGGGGAGGCACTGATCAACATGTCTTTCTGTATTTGAGTGTCTTCCACACAATAAAGCGGGCATTGCCATACGGGTGGCATTCTCATACATTACAGTTAGCTACAATAAAAACCAGGCCTAGGGCCTAAGTATTCAACTTCGTCTAAATTAACCCAGCAGAATTATCACCATGCTGCAGAGGAGTTCGGCATGATTGATTCTAGCATTTCCACTGCTACCAAGTACCAAGCCAAAGCGCAGAGTGGGCCCATACCATATTTGACAACTGGACCAGCCGAGGTATTTCATCATCATCATGCTCATCCTGGACAATGCATTGCACATGTTGCATGCTAGGCCTGCTGCCCTACCCTAGCCTAGCCTAGCCCTGGGCCTACATACTACCTTGGAGGAATTATACCGACAGTATAACTGTCAGTATAATTCCTCCACCCAAGATACTACATAGGCCTAGTAGGCCTACATGTGTTGTAGGCCTAGGCCTAGCTAGGCCTACTTGTCTGCTAGCAATAGCTCCTCTGTGCTCCCTATAGCCTATAATAGTCTGTATAATATATAATAGGGGGAGGGGAGCTCCCTACCCCTCGTAATTAGCGGTACAATGACGTGCCTAACCATGCTAGGCCTAACGAACGTGGACGTCGTCATCCATCCACTATCCAGGCAGACGACGAGACGTCGTCACGTCGGGTTTTCAAGCACAAATTGCGATGAGATGGGCCTAGGCCTAGTTCATGAGTTATTTTCAAACCATTTTGTACTCGGGCCTTGAATAATGTTGTAGCATAGATGACATAGACGTGCCATTGCCGAAATACGACAAAAAAGGGGAAAAATAAAGTGAAATTTGTTCGTACATTCTCATCGCCGCCATTTTGTCACGTGGTACAGTCGAGTTCAACCCTTCAATCGCCGAGGGTACGACTCGACTCTGTAAATAGGTCAAATATGACGTCACGCGGGTAGCGACCCTCGGGTTCTCTCGAGTTCGATTGCCGGTCGGACCGATCCGATCGACCCTCGGGTTCCAATCGAACTCGGCCCGGTGTGCCGAATATAGGTAAAATTGCGCTCATTTTTTGTTTCCGAGGAGAGTTCACCAAGGGCTACCTTCAGATGTAATTTGGAGTCTCTAGCTATTACGGTTACAAAACGTAGGGCATAGTTTGACAGATGGACTGCTGGACTGACACACTGACGCCACTGAATACCTATTTGACTAGCTCAGCTGACCAAAGGTCAGCGGAGCTAGGGTCAAGGTCACGTTTGTTCAGATCATTTCCATGATAACGCGATCGCTCTCTGACAGACGTTCCACTATCGATCGCCAACCTCGGACGCAGGTTTTAAAATGGCGCGATTTTCAAACTGGGTGACGTTTAGGGTCTAAAAGTCACCAAGCCTTGTTCTAGGGGACGTTTAGGGTCACCCAATTTTGTCCTGGGTGACATTTAGCGACGAACTGTTGCGCGGATCTCTATAGTATGGCAAGCCAAAACGGAATTTATTCAAGAAAGCAAATATCCCTTCAAGAACAAAAATTTATTTTCGAGAAATGTGAAATTGTATTCAAAATGTATAAATTACCATTCAACATTTTTAAAATTACTGTTCAAGATATTTTGATAGTATAAAAAGTCTGAAAATATTGTGCAAGATGTTTATTTTCATGTTTAAAACGAATTTATGCAACATTGAAAAAGTTTTGTCAACCTTGAATAATTTTTGTCAACTTTGAATAAAATTTTGTCAACCTTGAACAAAATTTTGTCAACCTTGAATAAATTTTTCTCAACCTTGAATAAATTTTGTCAACGTTGAATAAAATTTTGTCAACCTTGAACAGAATTTTGTCAACCTTGAATAAAATTTTGTCAACCTTGATTAAAAATTTTCTATTCATTGATAAAAACTTTTAAATCTTGAATATATAAATCAAAATGTTGACTAGTGAAATTTTTTCAATTCTTGGTTAAACTTTTTCAAACTTGAATAAAAGTTTTCAACCTTGAATAAAAGTGTTCAACCTTGAACGAAATATTGGCAAGACGCACGTGACCGCAGGCGATGACGTACAACGCACTGGTACAGTGGCCCATAAGGGACATGTATTTTTCATTTTACATTTATTGTATAATATGACTTATCCGGCCACCACGGCCAACCTGCGAATTATTGACTATACACGATCCAGGCCATGTTATGAAAGGCCTAGTCAGGGTTACACATCACCTTTGAGTTTCTTTTCAACGGCAGACCGCAGTTTTATTCCACAGATGACCTAGGTTTAATTGACATCATTCATGTCATTCACAATTCGACAAAAGTGAAACTGATCCTCACCGCGGAATATCCATTACGATGCTCACCAGCCGTAAGACGATTTCCATTGAACATGTAACGGCCTGACTAGGCCTTTCATAACTTGGCCTGGATCGTGTATAGTCAATAATTCGCGTAGTTCGCAGGTTGGCCGTGGTGGCCGGATAAGTCATATTATACAGTATGGTTCCCGATCTCTAAGATCGGGAACCACATTGTTTTTCGGTCATGGTGTCTGTGTATCTGTCATGTCTGTGTGTCTGTGTCTCTGTCCGTCTGTCATGCCTTGATATCTCATCTCCTTCAGCAGCTAAAGCTTTGGAAACAAATCCTACCCCTAGGTTTGTCAACCAGGGCTATCCAATGAGCTAATCAATTTCAACCTCAGATGCCGCCGTCAGCTGCTATAACCAACTATTTTTTACATGGCTTAATGCGGAAGTTAAAGGTGAATTAAAGGCCGTATATACCCCCGTCTAGAAAATTTTAATAAGGTCGAATTTGATCGGATGTTGGTGCATGGTGATGGCCCATCATGCCTCAGCGCGAATTAAGAAAAAAAGGGGCGCTGCGATAGCTTTGGTGAAAATCGGTTTTTACTGTAGTTCAGCTCTATGGGTTGATATTTTTTTAGAAATTCCTTCGCAGTGCATAAGTACTAGGATGTATCTACAAAACGTCTGGCGCAAAACTAAAAAAATAGATGGCGTTGCTGAGATATTAATACTTTTACGTTTTCGGTCATAAGTTCTGAATGGGTAAACATATTAACCTAATTCTTGTACATTCATCATATAGAGCTTGTGCAGGTGACGTCATACGGAAAAATCCGCCATCTTGACGGTCAAATTTGACGTCATACGACGTCGGCGACCCACGTGGTGCACTTTGTCGTCAACGCTTCAACCTAGACTGGTTCCCGGTCCATATATAGCTCAAGGATAAGGGACTGGTATTGCCTGATGTAACGACGCAGTTGATTGGCTAGCTCTTTTTGATTTTGAATTTGTAACGCCGCAGTTGATTGGTTAGCTATTTTGGGATGTGAGGTAAGTAAGCTATTTCTCAGTACTTCTGTGACGTGACATTGTGGCAGCTTTCTGCCACAAAATGGCCGCCCAATACCGGTCCCTTTCTCCGTCTGAGTTACGTTGGGACCGGGAACCAGTCTACGCTTCAACCATGACGCGACCTACACGTGGCGCACTTTGTCGGGGACGTCAGCATGGTGGATTGCCGGTCAAAAGTGACGTCATAATGAGCCGCTGCACAAACTCTATAGAGGCTATGCACGTGACGTCATCAGCGAGGTGACGCCATGTTGGATGGAACGTTGTGACATGCTGACGCAGTGCATCTGACCACGTGCTCCGTCCATTTTCCATCCAACACGTGGCGTCATACCAATTGATGACGTCAGTGCATAACCTCTACAGAGGCTATGCACCAAACTCCTCACAGCGCCACCTATCTCCATTCTTCCGATATAGTAGTATCACTGCCAGAAGTGGTTGGTAGGGGGGAGGGGGGTTCGCGTACATGTCTCTTTTAGAGCCAAATCTGGCATTTTCTTGTTGCATATGATGAGGGCTTTCAGAAACGTTTGGTTAACATCTCCATACGTGGTACGTTTTTGTGTAATTTGAATTTAATTAGCATCCCTAAGCTAATTCCATTTGCCAATTCTATCGCAATGTACAGGGTAGATGGGAGCGATGCACACAAAACTTTTAAATGGTTGGATCTACACCTAATAAATGTATGGTAAACAGGTAGAACTATGGTACTTCTGGGTCACATAAGCAGGTTTCTGATTGTCTGGGATAACCCAGTAACGAAATAGTGCCTTTTTTGCGTTTTTTTTGCATTTTGGGGGAAAACCTCAAAATCCGGCGATCTAATGGCAGAACGCAATTTGCAACATGCCTATCTTAGTCAGAGGTACCATATATCTACCTGTTTACCATACATTTATTGGGTGTAGATCCAACCATTTAAAAGTTTTGTGTGCATCGCTCCCATCTACCCTAGGCCTACATTGCTATAGAATTGGCAAATGGAATTAGCTTAGGGATGCTAATTAAATTCAAATTACACAAAAACGTACCAGGTATGGAGATGTTAACCAAACTTTTCTGAAAGCCCTGATCATATGCAACGAGAAAATGCCAGATTTGGCTCTAAAAGAGACATGTAAGCGAAAAAAACCCAGAGCCAGGACGAAATCATGATGTGATGGTATCCCTTCCCACAGGCTATGGGGAACGCATTTTAAGTCGCATTTCTAAATTTCATCAAGCGGTGTCCGCCATGATGGTTGCTATGAACAAACCTGACTACACTCACAGCGTGATCATCGCACATAGAGAAGAAATAGTTCCTGACAATAACTAGACTATTGTCACATTTATTGACTGTTCGTAAAAAGTAGAGGCAGGATCAGTACGTTACCTTGGAGATCTGTAAACAGGCCAGCTGCACACGTGGGGGACGAAAGCTATGTTTGGGTGAAAATATTTCGAAAACTAGACACTAGATTTTAGCCAAAATCCATATCTGGTTAGCAGAAATGTCGCAGATTTGAAATGTAAAAGAAAAAATATGGGTCGTCCTGCTCTTTTTTCTCTATTCACGCAAATATATTTCCCACGCATTTTGCAGTTGCTGCCGGTGCAGCCATTTTCCGGAACCGGCCTAGACGACAGGCCCATTCACCGACGGCCATACACTGTCCTCATCCACAGATATGACAATATTTCAAATACATGTACATGTATTGACAGATTCAGTATTGCTCCTACTATTCAAAAATCATAATGGGTTATAATGCAGCAAATTACATAGCCTATGAATGTACAAGAATTAGGAAAATAAGTTAATCCATTCAGAACTTCTAGCTTCGATTCGAAGAACCTTCTCCTCCTTGGACAAACGATCATTCTTAATTTTATACAAATCACTTGTCAGGCCCCATTTAGAATACGCCCAAGAGATCTGGAGCCCACGTTTTCGCAAAGATATAAATCTGGGAGAGAGAGTCCAACGAAGAGCCACCAAATTAGTGCCTGGATTAGAAAATTTGCCATATGTAAATAGATTGAAAGCATTGGACCTACCAACATTAGCTGCACGGAGGAAAAGGGGTGACCTTATTACCACCTTCAAGTTACGGAAAAAATTTTTGAGAGCCAACATCCCCTTCGAGAAATCAACGCTACGTACCAAGGGTCACTCGGATAAACTAGTGGTCAAGAGAGCAAGATTGGACTGCAGGAAGCATTTCTTCTCAAATCGTGAAGTGGATGCCTGGAATAGTTTGCCAGAGAAAGTAAAGTCCGGCGCAACCTTCGCGCGACCCAATGGAATGCGGAAATACGAAATCTGACAACAGCTTGCGGCCACCTAATTACGCCATCGAATAGTGGAGCAGAGTATAATTTGATCACGCAGTCCAATCGGTTATTCAAGAGTCGTGTGTTGAGTAAGATTTGTGGTCTGTCGTGGTTTGTGGTAAGCCTACTTCCGCATTCCTTTGGGTCGCGCGAAGGCTGCGCCGGACTATAGTGTCAGCAAAAAGCGTCAATGTTTTTAAATCGAGGTTGGACGCACATTGGAGAGGCTCCGCTTTCTTACTGGAATACATGTACTAACGGCTTTTTGCTGTCCATTGTATGAAGGAGATACATTTGACAGTGGATGTTATTTGGATACATTGTATCATGATATTGCTACGTTGTGACTTTTCCCCAAAGAACAGTTCAAATGGTTTTTAACGTATTGGATTTTGGATATCAAGCTAGAGGAGGATTTATGAGATGACTACATATGGGACTACGAGTACGTTATTAGTGAAAAAAATGATGCAATTAATATAGAGAACAAACCTAAGTAAGGTCCGCGCAAAAAAATCGCCCTTCGCGCAAAAAATCTGAGCGGCATAGTTTCGAAAAGGAACATGAAGCTGACAATGATGATGATGATGAACTTACGACCAAAAACGTGAAGCATTAATATCTCAGCAGCGCCACCTATTATTTTAGTTTTGCGCCAGACGTTTTGTAGATACATCCTAGGACTAATGCACTGCGAAGGAATGTCTAAAAGATATTAACCCATAGAGGTGAACTACAGTAAAAACCGATTTTCACCAAAGCTATCGCAGCGCCCCTTTTTTCTTAATTCGCGCTGAGGCATGATGGGCCATCACCATGCACCAACATCCAATCAAATTCGACCTTATTGAAATTTTCTAGACGGGGGTATATACGGCCTTTAACTCACCTTAACTTCCGCATTAAGCCATGTAAAAAATAGTTGGTTATAGCAGCTGACGGCGGCATCTGCTATAACCAACATCTTAATTCACGCTGAGGCATGATGGGCCATCACCATGCACCAACATCCAATCAAATTCGACCTTATTAAAATTTTCTAGACGGGGGTATATACGGCCTTTAATTCACCTTAACTTCCGCATTAAGCCATGTAAAAAAATAGTTGGTTATAGCAGCTGACGGCGGCATCTGAGGTTGAAATTGATTAGCTCATTGGATAGCCCAGGTTGACAAACCTTTAGCTGCTGAAGGAGATGAGATATCAAGGCATGACAGACGGACAGAGACACAGACATGACAGATACACAGACACCATGACCAAACAACAATGTGGTTCCCGATCTTAGTGATCGGGAACCATATGGGCCCTGTTCCAGTGCGTTGTACACCCTTAGTCAAAAGTAAATAGACAGCTACTAAATTCAATATTTCTTTTAATATTAATGAAACGCATTTTTTCTTTTTATACTCACTCATAACAACTGCTTCGGCACCTCTTTCCACCGAAATGACCCAGGCCCCGTATGCACAAAAAATCCTTATATTAAGTGTAAGATTATCCTTAACCTCGTAAAATAATTCTTGGCTAAGGAAATCATTCAAGTGGTATGCACGAAGCACCTTACGAATTTCCTGAGCTGAGAATTTGCTTAAGTAATAGGAATTTCCTCAATTCAGTAGGATTTCTCTTAGGCCTAGAGCTAAATTTAGCCCGTGCGTTAGCCAATAGAATTCGCTCTTACAATAGCTCACACTGGGAATGCCTAGGGAATCCCTGCTTCAAGAGCACATGGTTGCACACGTTAAGGATTTTCATAAGTAATCGGAATTTTCTCAACTCAGTAGGATTTCTCTTAGTAAGGCAGGAACTACGTGGCTTCTGTCAATCTATCTGCAGCAAGAAGATTGATATTAAATGAAGAGTATTCCCGTTCCATCAAAGTGAAATCCCCTCACCCAAGCCAAAATCAAAAGGATTTTCACTGTCCCGAATTATCATTGGTACCCGTACCACCCTCTCACTTCATTATCTTCAGTGTAACCAACAATAATAAGAGCTATGAAGAAATGATGCTGTTCTACATCTTTGAATAGGTCAAAGAGACACAANGCCCTCTATCGTAGCTAGGATCCCCATTACGTTTGGTGAACACTTTGGAAACCTTGTAGCCTACATCTGTGCCGTGACATTCCAGAAGTCAACACATTTTAAATGTCACATCAACACAAAACAAAAGTCACTAGTTACGTCAATGCTCATCAGATGGCTCCACTATTGTCATGTATAAATACGTATACTGTTTACATCATGAGTCCATCTTTAGATATCCACGTGATATGCATAATGACAGGGGGTTAGTCTTAGGGTTAGGTCCCTTAGGGTTAGGTCCCTTAAGGTTAGGTCCCTTAGGGTTACGTCCCTTAGGGTCAGGTCCATTAGGGGTAGGTCCCTTAGGGCTAGGGCTAGAGGTTATGTGGGCTGAGATACGGCTTGGGTTAGGGTTAGGCCCTTACGGTTAGCCCCTTACGGCTGGGTTGGGTAGAGTGGGACTGTGAGTAGGGCCAGTATAAGAAAATAGGTTCAGTAAATAGCGTATACTATAGACATTAAACAGGTTTTCCGAATCACCCAAAGAAAAATTCCTGGGTGGCGCGTGCAGGCCCCAGTAGCGTAGTTGTTAATAGAGCGTAGGACCATTTAGGTTTAGCTACTATGCACTCTTTGCCATCTGCTGTTTTATACTTTTTCCTTCATCTTCCAAGATTTTTTTCTCACTTTTTCAGTCCAAAGCAGTGTGGTTTATAATTTTTTGTCGTCATGGAACGTGATTTTTGTCGTAAAATGATCTTTCAAAATTTTCTAAGTTGAATGTGATTCACAACAGTGGAGCAATCTGATGGGCACTGACGTTAACTAGTGACTTTTGTTTTGTGTTGATGTGACATTTGAGAATGTGTTGACTTCTGGAATGTCACGGCACACACGTGCGTCTTGCCAATATTTCGTTCAACGTTCAAGGTTGAACACTTTTATTCAAGGTTGAAAACTTTTATTCAAGGTTGAAAACGTTTATCCAAGAATTGAAAAATTTTCACTAGTCAACATTTTGATTTATATATTCAAGATTTGAAAGTTTTTATCAACGAATAGAAAATTTTTAATCAAGGTTGACAAAATTTTTTTCAAGGTTGACAAAATTTTGTTCAAGGTTGACAAAATTTTATTCAGCGTTGACAAAAATTTATTCAAGGTTGACAAAAATTTATTCAAGGTTGACAAAATTTCGTTCAAGGTTGACAAAATTTTATTCAACGTTGACAAAAATTTATTCAAGGTTGACAAAATTTTGTTCAAGGTTGACAAAATTTTGTTCAAGGTTGACAAAATTTTATTCAAGGTTGACAAAACTTTTTCAAGGTTGCATAAATTCGTTTTAAACATGAAAATAAACATCTTGCACAATATTTTCAGACTTTTTATACTATCAAAATATCTTGAACAATAATTTTAAAAATGTTGAATGGTAATTTATACATTTTGAATACAATTTCAAATTTCTTGAAAATAAATTTTTGTTCTTGAAGGGATATTTGCTTTCTTGAATAAATTCCGCTTTGGCTTGCCATACTGGAGTGCTGCACAATACCACCTACCCTAACACTGGTCAAGGCAAATACTGGGTCCTCTTCCGATTACCGGTCAATCGGCAATTTTCTACAGCAATACATTTTGGGGCCCGCTGGGGTGCTTCATGCCTCATTCGCTGCGGTTTACTGCGGTTTGCTGACCATTTCCACTCAACCCTAATCGGAGCCTCACCTGAATGAAATATTCATTCATGAAGAAAAATATTTATCCGAAAAAATACTTATATTCAATAATAAAACGTTTTTGTATAAAAAACAAATATTTTTTACGCAGTTTTTGTGACGACGTCGTCGTGATCACATGATTCGTTCATATCCCTGCTGTTGAAGGAGCTCTGCCACACGCTGGAAAATTGACAGATTGCGGGGTAGGCCCTCCAACTGCCCCTCATATCCTCATCTCACCAAATATTTATCATTCAATAATTACTGTATCCGATGTGTTTAGTGGCCGCGGCCGGGAAGATCGTCGTGCCTAGATTTTCTAATTACACACGTTCCCCGCCACCAAGTAAAGCGCATATAGGCGTAACAAAATTAATGTCCTTGGAGCCTAACTTTACATAACCACATTGGTCAGACGTCCCATGTCGTTTTTCCCATCAATGAAACACGATCCCCATCCCGAGGTAGTTGTCGAACATGACCCTTGTAAGATTGCGTATCATTCACTACTACGGGCCCTTTTGTTAGATTGTATTTTATAACTTGCCGGGAAAGTGTGTGTAATTAGAAAATCTAGGCCGCGATCTTCCCGGCCGCGGCCGCTGAACACATCGGATACAGTATGTCGGACACTAAACTCCCCCGGCAGTTTCAAACCGCTACCCACTACGTTATCCGCGCTAAACTGCCATTGTTGACGTCGACTGGTCCCCGGTCTATAAATATAAAATATATAGACCGGTACTGCCTGCGAGTTTCATGGCGTTGATTGGTCCAATTCGAAAACCAACAGACTTGCCACAATCGGTTGGAAAATCAGCCATGTGTCATTCGCTATGGCACTTTTTAAGGCTTTTGCATGCATTGGTTTCAAGGACCCATACTCGGTCTTTCGTCTGGCATTGATTATCGCTAAAGGCACGCTTTGTAGCAAGCGAAAAGCGATATTATTCTCTGCAATGTTGATATTTACCAGCCGCTGCCATGATTCCTCGTTGCAAACTGGTATCCGATCCTTCATCATGTGGTTGTACGTGTTCTAAGTACAGTCATGACTAGATACCGTACTAGTCTAACTTTCGTCACTTCCGGCGGCAGCCAGATTTCTGCCGTCCTCAGTAGCCAGGACCGATCCTCCGCTACATCCAGCCCGCCAGCGCCACCAGCGGAGGATCGGGTACCAATCTATTAGTGTTGACGCCAATCTCAACTTATGACCAACAGACGGCGCTCGCTGTCGATTCGGGGAATCCCCATTTGGGAATCTGCGCGATACTCGCCAGTAAAACGGACGGACCAAATTGTGATTCTCGGCAGCTTTCATGAGGCAACTGGATTGCATACCCTTGGGGGCAGACTAACAGGTGCGTGACAACATTGCTCATATTTGCAAACGGCGTTGATCTTGTTGACTTTCCAATCGCGTAAAGTATGAATACACAGTGTAGGCCTACATTTTGTACACATATCATAGCCAATCAGAAAGTGTGTTACTCCGGCGTCGGCTAAACCCGTGATGACGGCTCGTGATTGGACATCTCGTCAAAAAGCGCCATCTGTTGACTATAAGTCAGTTTTGGCCCCAATCATGCCAGTGTTTAGTGGGTCTATACCTACGGCCAACTAAACACTGGGGACGAGTGTACACACAGAAAAATATTCATCTCCACTTGAGATAAGTGCTGTCTTGAAGCCCTTTGAAACACAAATATCTTGTATTTGAGATAATAATATCTCGAATCGAGAAAGCATCTGTCTAGTGGCAAAACCTGATGTATTTGTGACTCTACCTGAGACAAATAGCGTGTTAAGCCTCCCGATACGCAACGTATCTCACGCTTGAGATATCAATAACGTCGAATCGAGATAGGCCTATTGGTCATCGCAAATAAACTAGATCAGTGCGGGCCACCAGTTGGGTCTGACGAGATAACAGTGTTGCAATTTGCAAAAAAATATTACAGAAACGCTGACTTACGAAAGCAAACACATAAGAATATTGATAAACTATTGTTTGAAATCTGAGACACAAATTATAGGTTGTGAATGTTTCCCTTTCAGAATTATAAAGACAATAATTGTACAGCGTCGGTTTTCTCTCAACCAATACCATGCAAAAGATTCTGTGCTGTGCATATTGGTCTACCCTATCAAACTGAACTCTACACAGCTTCTCGGCCTATTGGCTAAGTTGAATTTTAAGAGTTGCGGTCTTTTTGCATTGCGACAGTTAAGCAATCAAGGCCAAATAACTCTACTAAGGGTTGTTGCAACCATGTGGTTGGTTACAAACAACCCAACAGTTGGGTTGAAAGATCCAACAATTGGGGTTGATAAAGAACTCAACTGTCGGGTTGATACAAACAATCCATAAGTTCATATCAAAATGAACGTCATCTCATCTGTCTCCAGAGAAGAGCACAAAATATCATCCAGAATATTTGACTGGGGACAGTCGAAATGAACCTCGTTTCAACTGAACACATTTCAGTCTCAAATAGAGACCACTGTTAACTCATATCGAGACGGCCGTCGTCTCAGCTGGCAGATTTGACTTGAGACAGTCCTATTTCAACATGAAACATTAGTTATTCGTACTGAGATTCAAAGATCTCAACTTGAGATACAAAAATAACTTCTTTTACGGACAAGCATTCAAGACATTTTTATCTCAAGCTGAGATGAATATTTTTCTGTGTGTAGTCGGACAGCTAAAGCCGCCATCAGATCAGAGATTTCCAATCTTTCTGCATGCATACAATTACGATTATTTGTGTGCCTAGACACTGCCAACAACAACATACCTTTCCTGTGTTTATTCTGTGGACCAATGAAGAACACATTTATTCTATCTGTTCACCAATACATGTATGTGTGATTCGAGTAAAGGGGACGAAGGGAGATGTTGGGTTTAAATTTGCTCTTTAATTTCCTTCGAGTTCTAAACAAAATATTTGAACCATCAGTCTCAAGATTCCACGCGTCGCTGTCCAGCGCACACCTGGCATCAACAGCCGATTTTGCTCGTTTGTGATCAAGTGTCGAAAAGGCTGGAGAATTTTACTGGCAACGGGATGAGGTGGATTTTTACAGTATCACCGGAGAGAGTACACTTACCTCCGTGAGGAACATCAGCTTGGCTTCCCCACCGATTTTGAGGAATCCCTCTTCGTACGTCTGATTGTAGAAACCTATCCAGCATCCTTTTGTTGTCTTATTGTAAACAAACGCCATCAGGTCCAGGAAGGTGCAATGTAACGCACAGTGTAGCGCCGATTCGACATATCGCGATAAGGAGAAATTCGCATCGTAAAAATGAAGATCAGCGACGACAAAAGTTCTAGAGAGGTTCTCGCCTTTGAATGTGTAATTAAACTCGCAGGGGAGGGTCCAGACATCCTTATTAGTCGGCCCACGGCATGTTATCGTTTCCATTGCTTAATTTTGCGTGTGGAAAGCAAAGCGGGTGATCCACTGTTTTGCGATTTATATCGGCGGCACGCCGGCGACAGGCTTGCGGTTCGGTTGCGGTAATCACCTCCGGCCGACCGCAGGCAAAGAAGCAGTAAAGCTAAAGACACATAGATGTGGTTCGTGCTCCGGTGCGGCAACGGTAGGGGTGTTTTTAAAGTCGACTGACAAGGCTGAATGATGGAGTCGAGCAGCATTGGCCTGTCAACTTTAAAAACACCCCTACCGTTGCCGCACTGGAGCACGAACCATGTGTCTTTAGCTTAACACCGCCGCAGTCGATCAGGTGTTGCGGCAAAATCCCTAGCGGCTCTGGAAATCCTTGCCGGCGGTGGGTTGCGGTGATATCAAACGTGTTGTAGTCTAGGAGCTAACAAAGATTTAATGCACATCTCAAGTACAAAAATTTTGGGGGGTTTGGGGGTTAGTTTCTATCCCACTGACCACAAATACCCAATTCTTAAGTTCCGCAAATGGTGCGTTTAGAAGATAGAGCCGTTTGAATTTTGGGTACTGACTTTATCATTGGAGCAAAATCAGAGGGCTTGTTGTACTTGACTCGATGACGCGAAGACTCGATGGCGCGATGACTCGATGACCGCCAAAATTATTCAATGAAATTCAGCTCGTTATTTCTAAGAAAAGTGGAATGGGTCAACGGCGGAAGTGGACCGACGTAGTGTCGCCAGCTATGAAGAGGTGAATTGAGGTTGATATTCAGCGTAAATCATGAAATGAAGGATAGCCTCGAACAAGGCCTACAGCTCCTAAGTCCTTGAGAATTTACTATCGGTCCCTTTTGAAAAGTTGTAGGGATTGGTCTTCTCTCCCTATTGAAAACCCCGGAGGAGGTATATCGGTAATTTTCAGCCCTTTTGAGCAATGATCCGACTGCATGTTCTTCACTGGAAGTGTCCCAATGCGTCAAAGCTGCCACGCAAAAAGTAAATTCATGAAAATGACGAAATGCACCGGGTTATTCATGTACTTCATGACGTCATCAGTTATGTGGTCAGGTGTATCTTGGCAAGACGCACGTGACAATCTTGAACGAAAATTTTCAGATATTGGACGATATTTTATAAATCTTGCAGTGTATTTTTTCAATTTGGTAAACCTTTTTTTAATTCTTGGAGTGATTTTTACATTCTTGGACGATATTTTTTCAAATTTGGAGCAAATTTTACAACTCTTTGAGTTTTTTTATTGTGTAATTAAAATTAAATTATTGGACTGTACTTTTCCAAAACACTTGAACGAAAAAAAACAGTCTTGAATAAATTCCGCTGCTTCACCCACAACCATAATCATGCATTCCAAGCGCAAATGACGTCACGGCTTTAGAGTTATACTAAAATTGGGAATAGGTATGCGGTTTAACGATGGTTATAAAAATATGCCAGAGGTGGCTTATTTCACCCTCCTAAAAATGTCGCACAGTAACCCAATGTTCTGAAATGCGGAACTCGAATTAAAATGAGGCATTCACCAACTATGCAGGAAATTTAACTGGCCTTCTTCGCGCCTTCAAGTCATCGCGCCATCGAGTCATCGAGTCAAGTACAACAAGCCAAATCAGAGCATGGTGGCTTGGAATCTGATGTACAGCTAACCTTTAAATGGGTGGCTTGGGACCCTATAAATGTATTGCCAATAGAAACATGGGTCCACTGAGACAGGAAAACATATTCTTACGTATTTTATCTTATTGGAAATGATGGTTTTACATCTTTTTCAGAATTCTGGCCCGGCGGCCATTTTAAATTGATAAATTACTGTTTATTGAATTTCTCATCCTACAGCAAATAAAAACAAATAAGAATATGCTAATCTGATTCTATGGACCCATGTTTCTATCTATTGGCAATACATTTATGGGGTCTCAAGCCACCCATTTAAAAGTTAGCTGTACATCAGTATCCAAGCCCCTGTACAAATGCTCTGATTTTGGTCCAATGACAAAGCCAATACTCAAAGTTCAAACGGCTCTAACTTCTAAACGCACCATTTGCGGAACTTAAATCTTTGTTAGCTCCAGCATTATTGGATTTTGTCGCAGACCGCAAGCTCGCAGTAGGCCTCGCTTCGGCTTGTCATCCAATCAGATCAAGCAATTTCTTACGTGACTTCATTACATATGGCGCGCAGTATGCCACATGGAAAAGTGTGGCTTTTGCTGAAGCTGAGTGGCCAAAGGAAAAAATTGCGTCCATTTTTCTTCCGGTATGGAGCATGCGTAAATCGCAACAGTGGATCGGGTTCCCTACTTCTCACCGCTTGCGGTGGTAGTTTCCTCACCCCAAGCTTGCCGGCGATGCATCACTGGTGTATCGCCGGTTGCCGGTGTGAAGCCTACCGGTAGTTTATACTTCGACGCACGACCATCGGCGTCCGACGCGCGATCAAAATCTGGACGCCGACCTATTGAAGTAGGCTTATGTCGGCGTACAGATTTTGATCGTGCGTCGGACGCCGATGGTCTTGCGTCGAAGTATAAACTAGGCTTGACAGGAATCGGCATCCTAGGAATGCAGATCCGCCAAACAATAGCTCGCTATTGTAAGCTTATATTCGAATGGTCATGGTCTCTCTAGCCATATATCTAATCCATCCCTGAACAATAGGACCTGACTTTGATTCCAGGGGGACTTGGATTCCTTTCACACCTGAGCCACGCCTGCCGTGGAATTGCGATCACCGTAACCCAATCGCAAGTGAAATCGCGACAGTGGATCCCCCTTAAGTCTGGCGCCTTAAGCTGCTGTTTCATACATGTACATGTACATATACATGTACAGTCTTGTTAAAAAGTAAAAAGACAGCTAATATCTCAGCTAATACCGAAGGTTCCAACCTCAACTTGTATTTTGTTATGCCCTATAATGTTGCTAAAAGGATCACCCTGCTAAAAATTGAGTGCTTAATGAAGACATATAAATCTTCCAAATGAAGACTAAATTGAAGACTAAATGAAGACTAGATAGTAAGGCTGGATTTGGAACAACTAAATCTTCCAAGAAATCTTCAAAAAACAGCTTCCAGAGGAAGACAGTGTCGAAATGTTCAGTACGTCTGCCACAAAGATTCCACTAGCAGTAAGTTGGAAGACTTGATCATCTTCCATGCAAAGACATCTTTGAAGACTAAATTTAGTCTTCCAACGTCATCCTTATGGAAGATATAAAATCAAATCTTCCACTTTCACTTCCACTTTTGTCTTCCATAAGCAGTAACTACTTGGAAGACTAAAAACCTTGTCTTCCAAATACCGCTTATGGAAGACATCAAATTATGTCTTCCAAAAAGCTTCATTTTCAGGAAATGGGAAGACTTATTTATAGTCTTCCACAATTTTGGAAGTCTTTTTAATCTAGTCTTCCAAATACTGCTTGTGGAAGACATGAAATTAAGTCTTCCAAAGTTTTGTAAGACTTACAAAGTACAAATTACAAATTACAGATTACAAATTAGTTTATTGGACCGTAAAATTTTAAAATTCCATACGTCAGCAAATAAAGTGAACTGAGTGCAGTGTGGATAGTTGGAGAACAAGGGCCTCAGCTGACTATGACCTGTCAACTCAAGAGGGTGAAATAGGCATGGCAGGGGAAAAGACGATGTACACCCGTACGTGTATGAATAATTCACCTTTGTATTGGATATCAAGCAAATTGGTTACAGTGCAGAAATCGAAAGGAGCCTTCCCCTCATAGTCTCATAGAGACAAACCCTCACAAAAAATTTTAGGTTGACCGCTCAAGTGTTCTCACGTTAACTGAAGGAAACTGAAATCAACTTGGCCACTATATCCGCCATTTTGGGTAAGTGGCGGTGCTGGTCATAGAAAGGAACTTTTCCGTCATAGACAAATCCTCACCACAAATTTCAGGTTGATTGTTCAAAACATTCTAAAGTTGACTAACAGTGTGACAGGGATCAAAGTCCCCCAGGAATCAAAGTCCGGTCTTATTGTTCATCGAGGGATTATAATAATAGCTAGAGAGACCATCCATGACCATTCGAATACTAACCTTACAATAGCGGGTTATTGTGGCGGACTTGCATTCCTGTCACACAGGAAACCACCATTACCGTCATCGTGGATGAGCAGTGGAGTTCGTCATCAAAAGGAACCTTCCCCTCATAAAGACAAATGCCGACACAAAATTCAAGTTAAAGCGAATCGACAGTCGTTTTGTAAACATAAGGACGATGTTTGTAGAAATTGCCCCCACAGCCAATCAGAATGCAGGAAATGAGTGTTTGTAAACAAAGATTCGTCCCCTTTTGCATTCAAATTTTTTGGCTGACAAATCGCTTTAATCAGTCAAAGTGTCCTCAAGATAAACGGCACGTGGGTTCCTCATTGACGGAAACCAAATGTACTCACTGACACTGACTCTGACAACGACACCGACGCACACGCCACGACGACCCCGACCTTTGAAAGGACATGCTTGGAAAATTTTGTCTGATACCCTATCTTGTATAATGTTGACATTTCTCCAACAACTGAATTAATTCAACTCTGGCGTTCCATAAGCCTAGGCCAATAGACAGTCACGTTGTGGCGAGCAAGGTGTCATCGACTTCAACCGATTGCACCAAGAGTTCTCAACTCGTCGATGATGACCCCAGTCAAAATAAAGACATATCAATCTCTCAATATGTAAGCTGAGTGACGCTAACCGGCCTGCAGCAAGTTCTGGTATGTGGGTAAAAACACACACACTGTCCCTATAGGCAATAGACAACTGACCTACTATTTGTATATAGCTCTAGCGTATGTATTGGTTGAGGGGATGGAGGGATGGTGGTGAATTTTGGGCTGTGTGTGTGGGGGGGGGGGNNNNGGGGGGGGGGGGGTAACAAACAGCTCTTACATCTGCCGTAATTCCCGTAGATTCGTGTTCTTTCGCCTCCTCACCTTCACTTTTGGGGTTGGAGGGGGAAAAGGTTTCCAGGGATCTAGTGAAAGTTTGCAAAATGCCGCAGCTGTACTCCGACAACTCACTACCCAGCAATCACCATCCGCCTACCCATCCACCAACATCATACAGGGGCCTTCCACAAAAAGTAGGCGTACGTTCATTTGAGTAGGCCTACAGAATTCAGTTCACTTGCATCCTCACAAAACCATCATGAATATTTTGAAAAGAATAATGAAAAGCCTACAGGGATTCCCACACAACAGGAGATATCCATAAATTCCGTTAAATGGTTAAATTGAGGGTAATCCAGCAAATTAAAACGAAGAAGGGCCATTGTTTTGCTGCTGTGTTGTGAATGAGAATTTGAACTGGGTTCATGCTGATGAATTCTGGGATACAATCAACGGCTACTGAAACTGGTTGACTTCCACAAGTCTTCCATAAGTCTTCCAACGGTGAAGATTTACACTTAGAGCATGGGATGGAAAAACAACGTGCAAAATATGCTAAGATTTAGTCTTCCATTGTCTGAGCTGTTGGAAGACTAACGGAAGCCTTAAACATGTTAAACTTGTAATTGTTTCGTTTGGAATCCAAAAACTTAGAATATTTATTTCTCTCTCATCAGAATGAAGATTTATGGAAGATTAAATGAATCTTTGTGGCAGACTTATAAGGCTTGAATCCTCAAAGAAGACTTATTCGCAAAGGGAAGCTTTAAATATGTCTTATAAGTCTTCATTAAGCACTCAATTTTTAGCAGGGCACATACAAAATTGAGGGTTTGTGACAAAATATCGTTAAAATATCATGAAAATATCAATATAAAAAAGCCTCATTTTTAAAAATTATGAATTTTTAATTGAAAATCAGCGTGATATCATTCACCAGTCAATCCTATGAATTTCTGTGAAGAAACGTTTTAGAAATCATTTCTCATTTTCCAGATATATCAGAATATCACCAGTTTTATGAATTTGATATTTTGCAAAATTCGATAGTTCACATATTTTTCCCTCATCAACAGTCACTCATCATGATAACATAATAGTTCATGCTGATTATTCCATCATTTTTACTTTAATAGACGGAGAATTTAACGAAAGTCTTAAAATGCCCCAAAAATATGGCATGTTTTTCTGATGATATTTTGATATTTCTTGAAAACGACAAGAGATTTTTCGAAACATTTTTCACGGAATTTCTTAGAAATCATCACGGAATAATATCAAGCTAATTTTGAAATGAAAATTGGGGATTCTAAAAATTGTGTTTTTTCTTGATATTTTGAAATTCTAATATCTTCATGATAATTTGCCACAAATCCTAAATTTGGTATGTCATCATTTAGGCAACATATTTTTGTGTATAAAAATGGCAATCTTGCCCATAAATGACCATTGGCATCTCTTAGTCAGCAGAATAGGAAACATCACTGTCTTTTTATTTTTTAACAAGACTGTACATGTAGAAATGAACAACTCACTTTAAATTTTCTTCACTTCTCAATTAATGAATGTGAACAATTAATGGAGAATGCAACGTTTATTCTTCAGATTACGGATGATTCGGGCTAAATCACAGATGACGAGTGAAAATGAGATCCTACGCAGCAGCAGCCTTAGGCACTTCATCCTACCTTCTCCGAATTCTCAGTCATGTGCATTTTGACGGAAGAGATCCGTCTAATTTGCATACCCATTCTAAATTATTCACTTCGACGACGTTGTGATATGCAGACAGAATGACAGAGTGACACGTTATATGCATGTACTCTAACTCCCACTTACCTGTCCCATTCCTGAACTCGGACAAAATGACCAAATCCTAAGTAGAAGATATCGCAGGCTGTCATTCTTTGCCTGGCTCGGGAGTGGGACAAGTATGTACACAGGACATTACTGTTTCTGACCATACCCCCACCCCATTATCTTGAACTTAGGATATTCATCTTTTTCCGAGTTCAGGAACATTACAAGAAGTTTCACGCGGAGCTGATCTATTCTTAGATCACTGAAGTCATTCGATTCTAAAATTAGAACACAGTGGACTCGATGGACTTGCCTATTACAATAGCCATAGCGCGGTGTCTGAGGCTTTCGCACTCGAAGTCACGATACGAATGCCACAGCCAAAACAAATATGGGCAAATGGGTTTTTGTCAGGGGTTCCGGACGAGGCCTAATGCTGTTTTCGACTTTTTGAGCTAGTGGATAGCCTGGATTTTTAGACGAACAACCATCACCCCTCTCTGAATAATGGACTAGTCCATGTCAGCACTGCAGGTTGAGATTTTCAAGACAAAAATGACGGGACAAAGGCACAACCGATCAAAATGAAATTTTCACTGATGTCTGAAGAAATATCAAAGGCTTTGATATACGGTCGAACCAGATTAATTCCACCCGTCGTAAATTGTTTATCATTAGGGAATCCCCAGACACTCTGCTGTTTTTCGAGGGAATCCCCGATTGTTACCATTAAAATGGCATTCAACAGGGTTTCAAAACCAGGATAATGACGGCGGAGGATAAAATCAGAAATCCCAGAAGCAGTATGGACGTGGAGAACACCCAACACTTTCATTTCCCGAGCAAACTGGTTTACGATCGCCACTCTCTTTCGAATAAAATAGCTTTGATCAGTAAAAATACCCGGAAAATGCACTGCTTAACCATTAGGCTGATGACGTCATCGCTCATGGAAGAAAACTTCTTGTAATGTGGGACAGATAAGTGGGAGTTGTATTGCTTTGTCCTTAACTTCTAGCGTCCAATGGAAATACCTAGTAAGTCACATTTTTTGAAAAGATGAGTTAAGGCCAAATTCGTACTTACTAGGTATTGTTTCATCATAATTAACAGTTTTTGTTTGCAAAATGTTCGCCAAAGCCTCGGAAAGACAGTGGTGCACTTACTCGGGTCTAATTGTGACTTACTACGTTTTTACCTTTGCAAATTCAGCATGAAATCAGAGGTAAAACATATCAAATTGCATTTAATCCTGTTGAATGACATATTTTTAATTAGGAGTGTTTTCCACAACAAAACTCTTCCAAGTTGTCATTCCACATAAACCCATTTTTCTCGAAAACAATAAAATGTGACATACTAAGTATTTCCATTGGACGCTAGACTTTTCATACATGCATATGAGGTTTCTCTTTGCTTTGCATTTCAGTAAAAACGACACAGCTCATTTCTGAAATCCAGATCCATTCAGTCTTCATTTCTGAAATCCAGATCCATTCAGTCTTCATTTCTGAAATCCAGATCCATTCAGTCTTCAATTTGCTGAGATCCGCTTATGCAGACTCGATATGATTATAAGGCAGGGTACTTGCAGTCGGCAGGGATGCGGCGCACAGGACGTNTGTCAACGGTATTCTCCTTGAAACGGGGACATCGCCGTCAAAGTGGCGGGACAATGGGTCAAGAGAACACCAATTCTGTCTAAGCGCCAGAACATTGACAGGAACTGTATTTCGTTTACATTCAGCAGTGACGTCATGGGATTTCTGCGAACACAGGGAAGTTTCTGCACGAATTTGATATCTATCTTTCCTCCACCTTCCTCTCGTAGTGTTCATGCACTCTGTCGGAACAATCTAACCTGGCGGACAGCTTTATCTAACCATAAACCAATGTGGTGTCATCTTTAGCCTGTAACACGACCAAGAGGGCCGAAATATTCTAACACTTTTGACATTATTGTCGGTGCAGGTTTAAAGGATGTGACACTTTTTCAGGTATGGAAATTGCAACACTTTCAAAAGTGTTGTTATAGCTCTAAAAGATCAGTCACTATTACAACACTTTGAAAATGTTTCATGCAACAGTTTTAGTGATCCATCTGTTTTGAGACTGTAAGTACAGTACAGATATCCAAAAAACAGCACAAAAACGACACATAGTATACAATAAATCGGAAAGACCTCTGAGATCTCTTCTACATAGCGCCTGAGGATGACCCCGATTGGGGTCGAAAATTTGCGAAGTATTCGGAGACGACTTTCCGATTTACTGTATGTACAGTACATGTAGGAATATGCCATTACCAGTTCTAAGGTATAGCCAACCTGAACCACGCATCCAAAGGCTAAACTTACTAGCCTACAGTGTTTTCTACAGGTTTACACCTTCATCGGTTCGAAAAAATAATGGTCCTGAACAACTGTCTTCAACCAGTACCATCAACAGAGGAGTTGAAAAAACATCTCTCGAATTATCGGTAAGAAACTGATGTACATGTACATGTATCTCGCACCAACACTGGACTAACCATGAGTGTACACTTCCTAATCGTTCGAAGTTAACTATTTCAGTGAAACACTGCAGGCAGGTGCTTCGTTGGCAAACGTCCATCCCGTCCATTATACATTGCAAAATCACAATCATTAATGCCGAACCTTTCATATGCCTTTCACGTCGGCCACTGAGTGGCGACTTTCTTGGTTCTCAACGCCTCTAATTTAAAGTGTCGTTTTGGTCCTTTGTACAATACTCATCAGTTTTGTACCAGTAGAAACTTTCATCCTATTCACATCCATACCCTTGCTTGAACTAGATTGTCATCAAAGTCGATTAACGCTTATAATGAAGTTCTCCTGCATGGAAACCATGGAAAAGGCACACTCTTAAACGACACAGCTACAATGTAATCTTTTCTCCATTTTCAGAACGAATATATATATTAGAGCCAGCGAGCTGATCAACTTGAATGTTTCATGGAGTATTGTTCCATCAGATGTCAATAACCCAGCGCGGTTTTTTCGTTGGAAAAGGTCTATTGTAGCGGATTTCAATCATGATACACGTTTTAATTGATTACAGCTGCCGACGAGTCAGCAAGTATCGATCACTCTCAATGGCGAAAAAAAATTAAATGCAGTCTCAAACACTTAGCGATTTATGTGTTTTCGATGATCCGAAATGACATTCGAGCATGTACACTCTCGGTCATAAGTAAATCCGCACCAGATATTCTTGATTTACTCGATAACTACTAATTATTTTTTTCCAATTTTTGGACATGTGAAAGCCACATGCACTGTCTAACACATCCCGCTTCAATTATTCAAATCGACCAACATCCCTGTCTTCCACAGCAGTTCAAAGATGGCAGGGTGGTTTGGAGGTTTCACCAACTGAAGTTTTCATCAAATTTTTCACCTGCACAACCTTCAGCCTTGGTCATCAAGCGACAGTCCAGTGAAATTTTTCCAAAAATATATCAAGATCTCACCAAAAATTGCATTTTTGTCCAAAATCTCAGCACATGCTTGGCAACCAGTGAACCCAAACTATGAGATGGTCCCTTAGACATGTCCCGAATCAATGCCCTGAATTGAATGTTGGCTAGTTGAACAGACCAATTGTTATGTAAAATCACTCTGGTTGGAGTAACACCAACACCTTGTAAACAGATGAATTTCTTGCTTTCAATCATAGTTCAATTCAAAATCCCGGCCACCAAAACACAATACAATGTCCCTTTTGCATAGTATGGCGAGGGGGCATCTTATAGTTGAGCTCACTGGGTTGCCAAGCAAGTGGTGAAATTTTGGACAAAATTGCATTTTTTGGCGAGATCTTGATATAATTTTTGAAAAATTTTCTCTGGTCTGTCGCTTAGTGACCAAGGCTGAAGGTTGTGCAGGTGAAAAGTTTGATGAAAACTTCAGTTGGTGAAACCTCCAAACCACGCTGCCCTTTTTGAACTGCTGTGGACGACAGGAATGTTCGTCGATTTGAAAAATTGAAACGGGATGGGTTAGACAGAGCATGTGGCTTTTACTTGCCCCAAAATTGGGAAAACATAATGAGTAATTATCGAGTAATTCAAGAATATCTGGTGCGGATTTACTTATGAGCAAGAGTGTACATAATGTACTGTGCCCTCAGTAATATGACACGGCCCATTAGGCTAGTAAATTTGGTGATTAACCCACACACACACACGCGCGCGCGCGCGCGCACACACACACTAATTGCAACGAAAATGAAACCTATTCCTTCGATCCTTAGCATCTCGGAACATACTGTATCCGATGTGTTTAGTGGCCGCGGCCAAGAAGATCGTCGTGCCTAGATTTTTTTAATTATGCAGGTTCCCGGCCACCAAGTAGAGCGTATAGGCGTAACAAATGTTATTGAAGCCTAACTATACATAATCACATTGGTCAGACGTTCCATGTCGAGTTTTCTTATAAATGAAAAGCGATGAACTGCACGCTTCAGGGAAAAGCTTCAATAAATCATGTTTCAATGAACTCGGTATGTCATTTTCTCTTCAGTTCTCCATGCCGAAGTTGTTGTCGAACAGTGACACTTGTAGGATTGCGTTTCATTCACTACGACGGGGTCACATTTTACAACTTGCCCGGAACGTGTGTAATGAGAAAATCTAGGCACAACGGTCTACCCGGCGGCGGCCACTAAACACATCGGATACAGTAAATATCAGAAGTCCCAAAAAATCCCATCATTGGAACAATGTTTTTATTGCAGTCAAAAATACAGGATATTGGGGTACTGGCGAAATTAGATAGCATGATATTAGTATACATGTACTTAAAGCCGCACAGTAGCCTATGCATAGCTAAATCACTTCCAGTTCGGCCGAATTTTAGTGCAACCTCGTTTATACATTTAGGGCCGATTTAATAAACGTTTGCTAAGTTAACCATTGGTTCCATTTAACCGTCGGTTAACAAACCACTGGTTAATCGATGTCCATTTTTCGATTTTATAAACACTTGTTTGCAAGACGATGGTTAGGGAGCCATTGGCTAACCGATGGTTCAGTCTGGTCATTGATCAGTTGCGCTTGACGCGCATAAAATAATAAGTTGCAAAAATCGCAAAGTCAGTAAAACCCGTTACATTGGTGTTATGGCGATCCACGAGTGTCATTACGTAATAAGTCATTGTCAATTTCAGTGACAATCTCAATAACAGTCTCCTTTCTAAAACGGAATCTCCGTAAAATGTCCGCCTCATCTCTACGAGAGGGTTATATTCATCCTATCCCGAATCTGTCGGATACGCCGATCAAAACCGCGCCCTGTCTGCAGGTCACGCAATCGGTTCAGATGGAGCTTGTGCAGTGGCTCATTATGACGTCACTTTTGACCGGCGGTCCACCATGATGCTGACGTCGACGACAAAGTGCGCCACGTGTAGATCGCGTCATGGTTGAAGACGCACACACTCCACTTGCGCTGACGACAAAGTGCACCACGTGGGTCGCCGACGTCATTTGACGTCATTTTGACCGTCAAGATGGCGGATTTTTCTGTGGTGACGTCATCTGCACAAGCTCTTTCACTCGTCAACCTTCAGGCAGCAAATGAAGCTGAATAGACGCCAACAGAACTATGAACAGGCAGCACTCCACCAGCAAACCATTGGCTAACCCTGCCTCCGAACAGGGTTAACTAATCTTTTGTCGACCGCAAATGTTGAACAATGGTTAGCCAACGGCTTTGTTGAACGCCGTTTGATGAAATCAACCGATGTCTAACAAACCATCGGTTAAGAAAGCCACTGACTGACTACTGTTTATAAAATTCACCATTCCTAAACCACTGGTTAACCATTGACTAAGCATAACCAGTGGTTAACTATCGTTCATTAAATCGGCCCTTAGGCGTGCGTAAGGTATAGAACCATAGAATCACACATTATAGCATTATCCTGCATCGAGGTTCGGGGAATCCCCAATGCTGCGTGTAGTCTTGCGCAGCCAACCGTTTCGTTCCACAGTACTGCAATACGGATTCCCAGATTCGAAATAGCGGCTGGGTGACCGAGACTATACGCTCGCCGATTATAACCCGCCTGTCTATACTGTGCGGCTTTAAATGAAATGCTATTGCTCAGGTAACTGTTCCTTGGTCCTGGCACAGGTAACGGCAACTTTTCTGACAGGTTAGGTGCATGATTAGACCCCCCACCCCACCCCATCATCGACGCATTGTTCTCCACCCCATTATCGGTAGACAAAACCTAACTACGGCCCATCAGTGAAATTCTCTTGATCGCCACGAGATTCAGTTGTAAGGATGAGTAGAGTTTTTAGTCAGAGTAGATGCTTCAGAAGCTCACATACTCCTTCCTACCAAATCTTATTCATTTCAACTAGAGCCCACTCTATCCTATGTTTCATTGGCTGCATCAATTTTGTCATCTTCCTCCGTGTCCTCGCATACCCTTGCATTCACTACATGCTGCTGTGCAGGGAAAGCCTAACTTCTTGCATCCACGGTGCTTTGATCTACAACCAGTTTTGCATTTGCATCGAACGTCTCGAAGTATATGTAAACTAAGAGGGTGGATTGTCAGTTGGCAGTGGGACCATCAGCTCGTCAACTACATGTAGGCCTATTTTCTATCCCAGTCCTCAGCATCCAACCCTATTTTCTACCAAGCATGGATCTGATGGTACAGTCGTAGGCTGTGAAACTTCACAGACCCTGATGTAGGTGGTAGATGTGGTGTTGCTGGTCCTCACTAGTTCCTTGAACGTCATTGCAGCCTTATGCGGATGTCAGGTCGACCTTGCGATGGCACAGAACAGGCGCAGGCTGATTTTTCCGGATCACTTTGCGTCTGAGGCACGACAGCGTGGAACAAATCAGTCGCCGATCTGGTGTGACATGACTGCAGTTGCGTCTCAGTTACGACGATCGGGATCAGTCGCCGATCCAAAAGATCACAAATCGCAAGAGTTGAACCTACATGTATTTAACTTCTGTGTCATCCCGACGGGCGTAATCCATTCGACCTGAACACGGTTACGATTCCCTGCGCGAGTGATGCTGCTTGTTCCACGATGATCGTACACATTTTCGTTTTTGTGACCTGACCGTGCTTGCGACACTTGATGCCGACTATTCCGTCGTAGCGCAGGCAATCGCAGTAGGGTTCTTTCACTATGGGCCGATTTAATAAACGTTTGCTAAGTTAACCATTGGTTCCATTTAACCGTCGGTTAACAAACCACTGGTTAACCGATGTCCATTTCTCGATTTTATAAACACTTGTTTGTAAGACGATGGTTAGGGAGCCATTGGCTAACCTATGGTTCAGTCTGGCCATTGATCAGTTGCGCTTGACGCGAATAAAATAATAAGTTGCAAAAATCGCAAAGTCAGTAAAACCGTTACATTGGTGTTAGTGGCGATCCACGAGTGTCATTACGTAACAAGTCATCGTCAATTTCAGTGACAATCTCAATAACAGTGTCCTTTCTAAAACGGAATCTCAGTAAAATGTCCGCCTCATCTCTACGAGAGGGTTAATCCTATCCCGAATCTGTCGGATACGCCGATCAAAACCGCGCCCTCTCTGCAGGTCACGCAATCGGTTCAGATATGGAGCTTGTGCAGTGGCTCATTATGACGTCACTTTTGACCGGCGGTCCACCATGCTGACGTCGACGACAAAGTGCGCCACGTGTAGATCGCGTCATGGTTGAAGA